>JAECUM010040154.1:0-33591 GCA_016617855.1 Megalonaias nervosa | reverse complement strand
CATACTTACAAACGTAGAATCTGGTTTGGCATATACGGCACTTGTTTGTTTTCATAATGTGTCTTGTTTTCGAAATTGGAAGAAAAGTACGTATTCATTAATGTATAAATTTCCTAGAAGAGTAATATACATCTAGATAACCGAGAATTCATAAGTCATTCGTTTTTATGTGTGCAATTTTCTGGTAATCGGGGAATTAGGAACGAAACACATAAACGTGACATATGTCTATCGCTTTCTCAAAGACTAAAGCAATATTTATGGATACCGAAGGATAACAATATACGGAATTTATGAGTATTGCCCAAAATTTCAGCGTGTATCTGATGCATGTCTTTTGTTATTACAGTGCTAAAATACAATGAAAAATCATTGACGTGTAGTTCCTATTTATTTAGATAGGTGAAAATATTTTGGTTCTCGTTACATTATTGTTACATTATCTTTTCCGAGTTCAACATTCCCGTTACCATGACAAATTCTATACTGAATTGAACTTGGTCTAAATGGCGGCACATTAAGAAAGCTGGCAAGAGTATGCTACAAACTTGAAATACTTTGTTATCGACTCGTAGAAACAAATTAAAACAAACCAAATACCTCCCGTATACTAACATCAGCGAGTGCATGAACTCATGAACAACATAAAAACATTAACTTTGGTTTGTTGCGAGATTAGAGAGAGATCAATTATTTACGGGAGATAGGCCGGTATTCCACACTCTTTCATTCTAGTCATGTATTTGTACTTGAGGATGAGTTATAGGTAGATATCCAATACATTAGTTTCTGCTGAGGTACGGCAGTTTATCCAACAGTACGCTTATCCCAGCTAGTTGCTGTACGCGTGCCAAGACATATCGGGTTACAAGGATAATTTTGGCGAACGTTGGTAGAGTATCTGTAATGAGGTAACTTTTGGCAATCGCTGAAATTATTCTTGTTCCTGATGAGTATTGACTCAGAAATCTTGTTTATTCAGCAAGATCTCTCGACGTTTGTTATATATTCTGGTTTAGTTCCTTATATTCCCTTATAATTTATACTCACAATTACCGTATGTACTTGCTTCTAAGTCGAGACAAAGGACAAACAACAAAGATCCTAACCTGCCGTATAATAATGTGCCTGCGGATTAGAGTCCGTGTTGATTGTTCTAATGATTACTCCTAACAAACTGCATTATGCGACGGCAGACTTGGGTCTGTGGAATTTGCAATTGGACTCTCTTATAAGCGAGCATAGTAGGTAGCTTGTTGTTTTCTGCTGAAACACGTGATGCAGCAGAATTTCTTTATGTATATAGGTAGAGAGCCATTTTTACAATACCATTTACAGATGTCTTTACAGTCTCGCAAAAGTTGTATATATTATCCGCTGTCTGAAAATACATTTGTATTTTATTCAATAAAATAATTTCTGTATTTAGCACAAAAGTGTGAATACTGTTGAGTTTCGTAAAGACGATTCCATCACTCGTGTCACTTGAATGTTTTCTTAATCAGTTCAATAGTGATAACGTGACCTGTCGTCTGTAAAATGTAATGACATTGATTTTAAAATTTATTGCAAAACATTTACCATTTTTAGAAACCATGGGGTCATTTTAAAAGAAGCTGAACGTGATTTGCAATACGTTCTACATACTTCTAATTGTTGGATTTTGTTGTTAAGAACATACCCATATGGAAATTGAAGGAGTTATAAATAAATAGAATGTATGCCCTACTATTTAGAGACTGTAGGTTTCAATTAACGGGTATTTACATTATAATTAGACTATTTATGTTTCCCTCCTTGATAGGACGTGGTTCAGTGCGTTTTCTGTTGTATTTTATTGTTGCTAATATAGCTGTACATAAATACAGTTATAAAAACACAGAAAAGATTTATAGCTTCACATAACATCCCTTTTTGTTTACTCGAAACAAACTTGTATAAATCATGCACATATCGATACCGAGAGGTGCAAATGTTTATGCCATGTTGCACCTTTTTTGCTGCTTCATTCTGTCATAGTTTAGAGAATGTTGTAAAATTATTCTTATTTCAGAAATGCAACTTAATAAAATGAATATAACTTTCCGATCAAATATTTTGAAACAAAAAATGTTTGATTTAACAGAGGATGTTAAATCACCGGGATATAACGTAATCTGTAGATTAATTGCAAAGACGTTTTGTTGTCTTTCACGCACTTCATTTATTCATAGGCTGTTGATGACCCTTTACAGCAAAATCAAGTTTTACTTCCAAACCCCATCAATGACAAGCCTTGAAGTGTTATCATTTTTATTTGTTGGGTGATGTATTGGATGCGTTTAAGGTTCGTCGTCGCTGTAAGATATGTTGCATTTATCTTTTTCAAGTTGTACTCTTACTATTTATCATGCTTATTTTGTTTTCTTTTCTTTGAAGAGTCCCATGTTCAGACCCAGGAGTTATTCCCCCACATACTTTAGGAGATCGTATACATATGATGACGATGCGCTGATCTACCCGGTGCACATTCCCAGAAAAAATTTCATCGGTGAGTCAGAAAGCTTTGCTTGAATTATATGAATAACGAAATCTTTGCAAAAAATGTGTAACATGCATTCAGTAACTTGCATATTGGGTAATTCGTAAAAAATTATGGTCTGGATGCAACTTTAAATATTTACATTAACAGTTGGTTGTAGTCTATAAGAAGCATCGGCACCTCAACAGCTTTAAACGCCTGATAAACCAAATATTAAATGCCATTTGGTATTCACTTTTTGGTACGTTGTCAATATTCTGGAAAAGGACACTTCCAAATGTATGGCGGCTTCCAAATCATCTGTCCCTAAGTCAATCTTACATAACGGAATTGAGCTAAATCAGGGTGGTATGAAGGATATGGCAAAGTTTAATGCTGCTCCTTCAGGAAGTCTGTCAAGATGGCGGATGTATGCGCCGGTATGTTGTCATGAAATAGTTGGACGGGTGCAATGGTGTTCCACAACGTTTGGTAAGGCTTTAGAGGAATCACTATGTCCTGTGACACTAACAGAATCAGGTACATGTAATTTTATTATAGAAAAATAATGCGTGTGAAACTCTCTTGACAGTCCGACTACGTCGAGCGATTTGTGGTCTCTGGTTGATTTCTCTGATCCAAACTTAACTATTTTCTCTTGAGTTTCGATCAGAATTGATCTCGGTGTCCGACATTTTTATGCCACTGTCTTTGACGTGTGTTACGTCACACTCCTTTATCTGTAGGTGTACGGCATGATACACTTACAACTGCAGATCATTTTACACAACAACAATTTTGACCATAGATTGGCGTTATATTTATCGACAGGTTCAAAGAAACAAAAATGCTACAGCAATATATTCAGAACTGTTTAAATACCCCTCGTAGATAAAATGATGACTCACCCCTAACCTCCATGCGGGTATACAATACATCTATACACTCATGTATGACATGCACCGAATTGCGAAAAGTATGTACCAAAATCATTAGGAATTGTGAAGAAGTTATGGAGGAAATAAAAATGATTCCCTGAAAAATGTAAATGTTTTAAGTGGTTCGCCTTATTGTAATAGTTTGCGTAGTTACGGTATGCTAAAGATGAAACTGTAAATGTTTGAAACCAGATGTCAGTCAACAGGCGATCGATGTACTATAGCATATGAGAGCATTTGCAAAGATCTAAATAGCACTGGAGACGATATAATACACTCAATCCAAATAGACAGCATAAATATGCATGTGATATAAATTACCTCGATAACGATTTTTTAACTGTTCATTGACAGACACCTCTGCCGAGGAGACCTATCTACGCTCGCACGTTAACAAGGAGCTGTATTTTTCGGGTGCTGCGTTAGAGGACACTTTCGATCTTGCCTCACAGTCAAGGAACCGTGACCAACAACTTCTTTCAAAAGCCAACAAGGCTATTGTAAGTAGACCTTCCATTGCCAATTCTTTAGTTTCCGGTGTGCTTTTTACCATAAATATCACAGGATATATTATTAGTGTGAATTCTCGCCAATAGATATATATGACATTAAAGCATTATAATCCCCTTTAATTTAGATATGGACAAAGGTCTCAAGGCCATTGTAAGTAAACGCCAAGACATTGTGTTCTTATGGTTTGCATTTCTTCCCATTACAGCGAATAGTAACTATTACCGGTCTTGAAACAGATATGATAAACTGAAAAATGCCACAATAGCCCTTCATTTCCTTCATTGCACCAATCGGAACCGTGCCCTATGCAGTCGAAATCGAATAATCAGATGAAGGGACCAGAAACATCTTTACAGATACCACAGACATGATGGCCATTGAGTAGTTTATCACAGTACATTCACTAGCCATTATAATTGTAAGCAGGCCTTTGTCACGTTATGATTCCCAATGAATCAAACCAACACTTGGAAAGTGAAAGTTTTAATATCCTTAGAATAATTCTGAAGTACAGTGGCATTAAATGCAAAGATCAGATCTGTTAACTCTGTTTTCTGTGAAACGGGTGTTTATGGATTCACTCCTTCTCTTGCGACTATTTGAAATAGCATTTTCTGACGTTATGACCTTTTATGAAATTTGAATCTTTTAGCCTAACAATAAATATCTTAAAGAGTTTCTAGACCAGTTGAAACTGTAAGTCAGTCGATTCATGGCTGATGGAATCTTCTCCAGCGGTAATAATTTCAAATTTCACAAACGTTACTGATTCTTATATACTCATGGTCAGTTACAAAGGAAGCAATGGCTATATTTCATGACATATGAACTGACCAAAGACTATTTTATGGCATGTATGAACCGAAACAGTTATGTTTCAGGACATATATGAACTGACCAACGGCTATTTCAGTAGATATATGATTTGACCAACCGATATATTTCAGGACATATATTAACTGACCAACGGCTATTTCAGTACATATATGAACTGACCAATGGTTATTTCAGGACATATAAATTGACCAACAGCTATATTTCAGGACATATATTAACTGACCAAGGGCTATATTTCAGGACATATATGAACTGACTAAGGGTTATATTTAATTAACACATATGAATTGACCAACGGCTATATTAAGCACATATACGAAATTACCCAAATATGGACAAAATTTTAAGCTAATGTGATCATACGAATAAATTCTTGTTTGTTTTTTTTTTCACAAGAATTATCAAGATTCTTTTTTCCACAAGAGTTGCCAGTATTCTTTATTCCACAAGAGTTACGAGCATGTTTTTCTTTTCAGGGGTCAGTAGATAAGGTAATTAAAAAAATCGTCCTATGCATATACATGTATATAATATCCATTCACCTCCATCGTAGACAAACGTTCTGCAGCTTTTCATCATGAAGACAATAACCAACCACTTGTATCAGGTGTAGACATTAAATTTTAAAAAGAATGAGATTTCTTAAGAGTCCATACCAGCTTGTCACAATTTTACCTTTACTGAAATAGTAATTAAACAAACATATACTATCAGTTTCTCTCAAGAACACGCATAAGTCCGAAGCTCTCCATGGAACTTTAAATAAAAGTGTATGCACATGAAAACTAAGCATCTGGTCATGTCTATGTATGGTTAAAAAAACATTTCCGATTTTAGTTCTTCTTGAACCGAATGGTTATAGATTAATTCTATTAGGTCGCTTTTCTGTGCATTTCATTACTTCTTCAAAATCATTTATACAGCTTCAAATGAATTTACGTATCACATACTGTATCATCCCAGTGCACCCTTGATAATTGAAAGAACGCTTGAACTTTGCCCTTTTTATCTCAAGTTTATTCATTTTTCTTTCCTGTCCACTCCTGATTAGCAATCCTGATAGTGATCTGTAAAAGTGATCCCATCGGACCCAGTTAACCTTGCGTACCAATATCTCCTTCCGACATTTCGTTTTCATATTTATCGGAAATATGTTAAATTTCATATAAATCTTAATGTTACCCTTATCAAATGAGTCACATTTTGTTCCATAGCAAGCTCACATTTTGACTGTGTTTAGTTTTCTCTGAGCAGATTTCATGAGTGTTCTTGTTTACTCTTAATCCTCCCTGCCATATTTACACAGCCACCAACGGCTAAAGAGTCGACGACTTCATCTAACCAAACCAACGCATCCAGAAGTTTCACAACCCTCAGGCGCACATCTAGTATGCCTCCCTCTCGCAGGCGACCCTACACTGGAACTTCACTTTCCTCTCCATACATAAGGACCACAAATACTGTAATGCCTCTTGATCTTTCATCGTCTCCTGTTAGGGATCGTTCACCATTTTACGAGGTGTGGAAAAAATTAGATAATACCAGACGAGTTCGAGATGGCTCCTACCAACCTAATTATCCTACATCCGGTAAACTTGCTGCAGGTTACATACCACCTCGTTTGATGTCTCCCTATTACTCCCCTGTAATATCACCGTACGATAGTGGGACACAAACTCCGGTAGAACGGTATGCCATGTCGCCCGACAGGGATGGCCGAGACGTTAGTCCTTACTATAGAAAAAGACGCAAACCGAGAGTAATTTCCACGAAAAGAAGGTTAGGCAACTACTATGACCGTCTTCTCCAAAGAAGGGCATACCGACCAGGTAAGGAACCGAAGAACTGGCCTTATTTAGATGTAGAATCCATAGAAGGGGAGGATGTAGATGACTTATTTAGTGATACTGCATCTGTATCAGAAGGTGCTGGTATCGGCAGCACATACATATTTCAGACCGCCTCGCCAGACGATAATGATAGTTATGATGACAAAGAAAACATTCCTAGATCCTTAGAATACATACCCTTCAAACCTCGCTGGCAACACAGCTTTGAAGATAATGGTTACGACTCGAGTGTACCCAGAGAGCAAGATTTTTCTATTTCAACTTACTGTCCTAAGCGAGGTTACGACTTCAGCAATTCAACTATCTCAGATGACCTTAAGTTCAATGCAATAGTAACTGCTGCAGCTATCAGGGCACGGCAGGCGTTACGGGGAGTCAATTTAGATGAATTTGATGACGCTAAATTAGTACTTAGTGTAGAGGGGGAGTATACTGGGCCAAAAAGTGAAGTTCCTGTAGGGTTCCACTATGTTAGCAGACCCATACCGCTGAAAGTACCCGCCGCACTCAGAGTGTCAGTTTCAGATTCAGACAGCATATTTACAAAATACTTAAAGGATATGCAAGAATTTAGAGCGGGAATAAGAAGCCGCTTGGAGGAGGGTTATAGATTCATCTCTGAGCATGTTCCCCGTGTGAGTACATCATTACTGTCATCTTTAACATACCCTCACTATAGCACTAGCGTACCACCTGCCCCCATGCGCCTGAGGATTGGGGACAGCCGCTCGGATGGAATCGCAAAGATGGACCTGTACCCATTGCATACAAAAGAAAGTAGGAACACTCTACGGGACCCCGACTCCTCCCTTGACAGACATTCAGTGAGCTTGTTTGATTCAGAACTCGAGCCTCTCAATAAGGTTTCCACTCTAGACAGAATAAAAATTAAGGTAATAATAGTTGGATGCCGTGTAGTTTAGTTTATTTGCAAACCTTCGACACGTGCCTGTTTCTCCCGGTGTGAATGTGATTCTGAACTGCCACCTATTCTTCTTATCAACGTCCTCAATATCATAATCCAAACTAAGCTTCTTTTCTATATTCACCAGCACGTTTGCGATGCAGACTAGAGTGTAGTCCTCTGCTTACTTCAACGCAACGATACGATTATCTAAAATGGCCTCGTCTCGAGGTCAGCACGTGGTCTTCAGAATTAAACCCTTGATTTTTCATTTAAATAGCTTATGATTACATGATTGCTCGCCTGAATTTGTAGGTGTTTCTTTGTCTGTCTAATGCCTCTTAAATATATATTTATTAAATAGTTTGTATTAGTATCCAGCGTAAGATATGTGTTGTGAGAAACCATTTGATATAGGGAGTTGAAATGAAACTTACTTCCCATGAGAATAAACATGAGAACACGTGTTGGTATGTGATTCATAACTCAGCCTTCGTTAGGGGTAACTGGGTCCGTGGTGGACACTCAATACAGAGAAACTAGGGTAAAAAATCAGTAATTAATAGTCCTTGTACACAAAGGGGTCCCATGCTTTAATGAACCTATTTTTCAGTCCAAGTGAATTGTTTTTTACAATCCTTACAATGAGGTACTATGGTTAAAATATTTTCTTTCTATGTGTATGCTTCTTGGGGTCCAAAGTGAATGTTTTTAATACCATAGAAGTGGTTATGTGAGTTTCGATATAGCGAGGGAATACTGTTTATCTTCAGTACAATGAAAAACCAAGTGCCTCAATGTTTTTGTCCAAAGGTTTGGCCGATAGCCATCATGTATATATCAGTTTGCAGGTTTCGTTCTTTCAGATAACGTCTTGTTAATTTTCGCACTGTGCACAGGTGAATACACAGCTCCACTCCTCGCCAAGATATGCGGTTGTCTCAAGACGGGCCGCCCGCTCCCAGTCTGTGCCTCCATCTGACCTGCACAGGAAAGTCGTGAAAGAGGTAGTCCTATTTCGTGCACGTGCTTATCCTTATCGTTATCGATATCTTCATGTACCACCAGCCTCGACCCGACGTCCCCGGGTTTCGTATCCACGGGTACCTGTTTATCGCCCTAGAGTAGTTTATCGCCCTAGGGTGCTCTCGATTCCCCGTCACTTCTACACAACTGTGGATTCTCAAAGCACAACTGATGAGATGATGAAATTGCCAAGTCTCGGTGCGCTTTTGTCGTTGAATTCCCATCTCCGTAGTCTCGAACAAACTCTAACTGCAGGGTTAAAGAAACGATCTCAATCCGCTCCAAATCCACCGATCCGGAAATACAGGAAGGTGAAAATTCACAGAAATGTTGTTTGAATTTCCAATATTTCACGCAGTTCTTTTCATAAGAAATTTATAATGTCCATGTCGCACGAATGCTTTATTTACAAATGTCAACATGGGTGTTTCAGGACCATTCCTCCCTGTTTTCCTGCTTTGCAGTCAAGCTTGTATAAGTTCGTCTATGATCAGCTTAAATGAGCGACTTAAATGATCGGCTTAAATGAGCGACACATTTCCAAACCTTGCAATAACATGCTGTATTTTAAGCATATGACATTTTGAGACATACATGGTGTTAAGTGTTATTCTCATGGGGTGTAAATGTCGTATTTGTACTTGTTTCAGCATGGTATAATAATATTAACATCGGCAGTTCCCAAGCCGCTTAGATGCATGTTAACTTACCAGTCGAACGATTGAAAGTTCTGATCTTGAAAGGCATGTTTTGCTTCTTTACCCACTGATCTAACCGTCCTCGCATGCTACTTACTTCTTGTCAAAATGGCCGATTTCTCCTGAATGCAGTGATGTGAATACTACGACGTACCATATGGTATTAATACATATTTATTTTCATTCATACCTCTTACGTGTATATTGCATTTATAGTGCATCGTTTCATGAAATATTGTTTTGGGGTTTTTTTGCGTAATACGCAACTTTTGAGCTGACTTAAGATTTGTATTTCTCTGACCCTACTCCAGAACGATGTTTGGACATTCTGTGAATATGAACTTGACACTTTTATTTTGTAAAGAAATTATGTACGCTGCAGTTAAATCAGATGCGATAATAAAACCGACCTGGATAATATTTTTCGTTTGAAACGATTAAGTTATCTCCTTGCCAATAAAAGATATGCCAACGAAACATGGGTCAAGCTCAATTATGATTTACAAGGACAAAGTGGCACTTTAACAGTATGAAGTGTGACCTGGAATAGGTTCGATCCTACTCTATGTACTGAGTAGTGGAAACATTTTTGGAACGTTAGTAAATTCGAGGTAGGAATAACATAGGTATTTACAGTTTAGGGGCTTAAATTACGTAACAAAGAAAGACCGACAACCAATAAATTTTGTAAAATTCAAATATAAATTTATTTTCCTAAAATACACAGTGAAAGAATTAAAAATAACTTACAGTATGGTATGAATTCCTATTTCCTAAAATAGTTCTATAAATTCCAATAGATCCGAAGAAATCCAAAGGTATTCCGAATGACAATGCTAACGTGCTTATGTGCTAACACCACAGAAAAATCTTAAATCTTGAAGTGAATTCAGGGCAAACTCCCATATAAACCTAATATTTTGATGTAAATTGACGGAAGAAACCAAAATAATATTCTTCTTTGAATGTTATAGTAAATATCCAACTGTCATTTGAATATTATAGTAAATATCCAACTGTCATTTGAATAATTTCACAATAACCCCAGTTAAGCTATTAATATCCAAATATCTTTGAATAAATGTTCTTCACTGCACTGCAATTCCAACAAATGATTATCAATTTAAATAAATAAATCAAGATCCTCAATTTATCTCTTACAATACCGATATCAACTCTAAGAATGAGAATTTCGCGATCTGCTTCGTGATATAGAAAATTATATTAATCTAAGAACGCCATCCGTTTCTAGAATATGATTCCAGGCTTTCAGTGAATTATATAGTTACTTCGATATGTCTCATTTTCAATCAACAAGTTTTAACCAATCACAAATTAGGACACTCTTACCTTTCTACAGTACAAAGGTCCTCCTTGGATCGCGTGGTGTTTACTACATTGACCGACCTTGAAATTCACGACGTATTATAACGATTCATCTTTACGGTACAAACCATTCATACGATATTAGAATTAGAAATGTCATTGACTAAATGACTTACAAAAACTATTATTTATACGATTTGATGTACTTTTAGACTTCTGAAAGCTGCATATCCATTGGCTAATTCAAAGGTCACAAGAACATGACCCCTAAGCGGTCGCAGTCAAATCTTCACGTAGAACAGGGGAGATCCGATATTAATCAGATTAAGCATGGGTTACATTCAATATGACTTTAAAAAGATATCTTCGGAAGCCATTTCGGATCACTGTTAGTATATCTAATTTGTACATGATGTGTTGTGGACGAATTGCTCTTTCAATGTGAACTTCATTTGCCTTAATTCTTATTAACTGCACAATTGAAATACATTTATACATACTGTAGAAAAAATATTAATTATTAACTGAGTACATCTGAAATGAGTGTTTCACTTTAGAGATGTCGGTAAAAGAATAACGATCAATGATTGTCACTGTGTAACAGATATAGCACACACGATCGTGCAACTTCTTTTCTTCTGTTAACATAAGATTTTACTTACATATGAACCGCCATCGGCATTTTATACAACTTTCAGATAATTTGAAATATCTCATAGAATGAAAAAGTACTTAAGCATGAGAGCTTCGTTGATTTTGATTACACTTGCAATTTCTATAGTGTGAACAGGTGTTTGTAAAAATAGTTGTATCTCTTGAGCGTTCTACCTGAGTCTAAAATTCTCCAGTTTAATGAAATGTTTAATCATTTCCTTTCTTGACATTACAAATGTTTGAAAGATGACTTTCAGACATTGTTTAACTCGATTTTTTTGTATGTATGAACCTTTCAAAATACTGCACATTATAAAGCATTTTCTGAATATTTAACTTATGAATTGCTTTGAGGTTATTATAGAATTCGGATTAATGCTCGAAATAATGATATATAATTACGACTAAAGTGTGATTGCGATGATTTTTCATATGGAAAATTACTATATTAATATCCTATAGTGAATTTAAGTGCTACCCTCTAACTTTTTGAGCTTTACCTGTATTTCAGCGTAGATATGTTTATCTACACCTCAGCTTAGGTGAAATATTCCTATCTTACTGAAGATTACTCTCTCCGCATTTCTAAGCCCAAACATCCGATAACAAACCCGTAATTTTGTGACTCGAAAGTTTTGTACCATACAGTAATCATTTAATGAATTTAGAAAGACAGTTTAACCACGACTTTAGGTACATATTTATTTTTTTTTTTTTTTTTGTATCATGGCCTTATCAAAAATAAATCCAAGTAGAATAAAATTAATAGTATTCTACATTATTGGCACACTGAAATGTTTGCCTTTTTAAACTGATTACTGGTCATTATCATTGTTTTTAAAGCATGGTAAGAAACTCCTTTAGGACTCTGGTATCGTGTAAATTGCTTAACCTCATTTCTGAATGACAACGATCTAACATCATTTCTGAATGATGCTGTAACGTCATTTCTAAAAAATGATGTCACGTCATTTCTGAATGACGATGATGTAACATCATTTCCGAATGACGATGATATGACATCATTTCTGAATGACAATGATGTAACGTCATTTCTGAATGATGATGAATGCATTTAAGACATTACAACGTTTACTTACTCATTGCTAGTACATTCAATGCAATATTTCATAAACTAGAAATGTATACAAATGCAAAACAAGTGTTTTATTTAAGGGTCCAGGCCCCCTATTATAGAAAAATTAGTCTTTTACTTATTACGTCCAGGTCCCGTATTCTAGATAACAGTTTAGAACCTGAAACTCCAGTTCTGGTTCAAAGTTTGAAAAATTTTACCTTAACTAATTTTCTTTTTTTAATACAGTTGGAAGTATAAATATCAAGGACCTCCATAATTTTGATCGTTCTCCTAGCATTCAATGCATCAGTCATATTGATTCTCTTTATATATCTTGTTCCAACTGGAGTTGCTTAATCTTGGTTATTGGAATACAGGGACATTTATACTATCAAAATACTAAGATTTTAGCACGTTTAACCAAATCCCACAGCTTTGTTTCGACCAATGGCTGCATGGACGGTTTTGTAATTTCATCTTAATCAGTAATTCGTACTGCTAACCGAATATCTAGGATAAAATGTCACAAAGACAAAATCATCTACACGTCACGTATTTTCAATTGGTAAAAAATGTCGTATCATTTGGTATTCATCTAATTTTCTTTCACACTGTCAAACGATGAGGTATGTTTTACATACAATTTGATATTCACTACAGATTAAATTTATGTTTTACTTTAAGTGATCTAATTTCATCTAATTGTCATATTATTGTAATTCTTTAACGTATCTGAAATAGCTCTGAGACACTGAGTATAAAGGGAAAATTTTAAAACGAACCAATTATTGTAAGACAAAACCTATGTGTTTATTTATAATTTTTTAAAATGTATTTATCTGTAGATAATTAGGAAACTGTTATATTGAACTTAGACATATAGACGTATTGGAATCAAATTGGTAATTAGTCTCAAGATTCAAATCCCTATGCTCAAAAAGAAATTCATGCAATAAAAGTATTAAATCATACATCATTGTTTCCTGATTCTTAGCGTCTTTTGGCAACAAAACAAAAATTAGATAGTGTACATACTGTAGATTTATTATTTCAATGCTTTTGTATAAATGTAAAGTTTATGGTGATATATAAATACCACTTTGTCTTTATACAGGCCGCATTAGTTGGGAGCAAGGTTGACATCGTGCTCCCTGAAAAACGTAGGCCAAAGTCATTATATGTCCAGAGTAAAATGCGTCAAATGAGGAAAGAGGAAAGGGTAAGCAAATTATGAGTTGCTTCCCTTGCAAATCAACGTTCATCACCGGGAAACTGAGTAAATGTCTAGAAATTTGATCAAGAAGCAATTGAAAGTATTCTAACTTTCATTACTGAAAAAGAGAGGCATAATTTTCTTAGTGTTTCATCTTGTATTTCGTTTTTGCATCTTTATTCATCCGTGGCTAAAATCACTACATTAGTTTCGAATCTGTCTGAAAATTTTAACTAAATGAAAAAGATCTCATATGAATGAAGAACAAAACCAAAGAATTATTTTCTATTGGGGATCCTATTCAACAGTTTGACACTTGTTTGATCTCATTATTATTTTGTCGCTGCCTTAACACTAAAGATGAAGATAAAAGATGTCACAGTCAATGATAGAATTACAGTTTATTATAACAATAAAATTGTTTTATATAGAGTACTTTTCATTGTATACAGTAAAATCAAAAGATTGTACTTAGTTCTGCATTGCCAAAGTGGAAACAAACAAACCGCTACTTCAAAATATCGATGCACTTGCACTCCAATGCGTTGATTTGTAAAGGGAAACAGGCATAATACATACTTTTGAAAAGTATTTCATGCAGATATATGGCTGCTGAAGTTGTATCTTCATATTTTGCAATAGATTAATTCTAGTTTTATACTGATTTAGAAATTTTTAAAAAGATACAAACAGAACGAATAACCTTTAGGCATTCCATGCTCCTAAATCCTGGGATATATTTAATGTCATAGCTTGCATTACAACAGCCATTTAATATGTTTGCAAACATCAGTATTCCATAAGATGAACTTGTACTTAATCTCTCTAATAAGAATGAATGCATTTTAAATATTCTAGCACCAATGTACATTTTAAGAATTAGCATAGTATTGCCTTTGGCAAGAAACGGTGACTTATTTCTTGCTATTTTTGAAAAAGAGTTTACAACGCAGATATAATTGAAACATGATAGGGATCACGTCTGTTAATTTAACTGCACTTCTGCGACAACGCAATTATATGATGCTGAAATATAAACTCTAATGAAACAAAAATGCATACAAATTAGAGTTGTTAAACTTGTTTCTTTTTAATAGTCATCTTTTCTTGCACTTAGATGAAAATATATAGAATGAATTTGATTAATGGTCAACTAGACTTTATACATTTCTAAATTTCTGGTTGATCCCTTCCCTTGTGAATGGTCCCTTAAGTCAGATAAAAGTTAGTTTTGCATTTTCACCTTCTGGTGGGTTGTGTGACAACGTCCTCTGTGTGTTTTGTCATGAATTAATAATTACAGGTTTAAAATGCTTTTGTCTATGATAGGAACAGGTGCCGGGCGAACCTACGGAAGGTCTGAAGGCCCATAGACCTTTTGTAAGTACATTTCTTTTAAGGTTTTCTGCATCCAAACATTTTTCAATCATTACTGAACTCGTTCATGTTACACGGAAGTCAGTTCTTGATGGAACTCAACCAGACGCTTTACACCCGAGATAACTTATGCGCACTATCGACCATTAGACTCCCTGTTTCATCAATAAAAGCTATATAAAACAGAGAACCAGTCTGGAAATACTACAATACACTTACAGCATCCAACAACAAAGAACATTGATGCACGGATTCTACTTCTTGTCATCCACTTCATTATATCTGTCCCATATCATAGCCTTGTTTTAGAGGATCTTTCTTTCTTTCTGGATATGACAAAGAAGTTACAAGGGGAGCATATCGATGTATTTGGAAGAAAGAAAAAAAAAAAAAAAAAAAAGAGTACTCTCCAAGTAACCGCTAAAAGGTGGAGTCAAGTAGATACGCCACAAAATTTGCAACAGTTTACAAAATCCAGAAAAAAGGACGCATCGAAAATCAGCGTAACTGCATCCTTTTCCCCAAGGTGCAGAATTAGGAAAATATCGCAATAGTGCCCTATTCATATAGTCAGTGGTACTAAAATTTAACAATGCAATGTAATCATAATATAATCTTCCTTTACCTTCTCACCTTTTTGCTAATATATGAAAGATGTTTTGTGAGTTATAACTGCATAATTACTTCTTTATTTATATGTTTCATATATGTTTATTGAATTTGTCTTTGCAATGACGTTTGCTGGAAAGTATACACAAGCACAAGTCCCGGTTTATCACCAGAAACACGAGAGTGATGCATTTGTCTACAAAGACGCTGCAGCTGAACACCGAAAAAATATTGCGTATTTACTGTAGATTACATCCTACGCATGATTTCCTCCCTTCAGCACTTGGCCGAAATATTACATTAACGATATATGAAAGCAACAACTGCGGTGCTTTTATGACGTTTCTTACGTTTCACCTTCACACAGCCAACGCAATCGGCATTTTCGTGCTCTGCTGCTATCGTTCTTGGGTGTGTTTGTCAATAATGCTGGGTCGAAGGCTGGTGGTATCTTTTCGTGTGCTTTGCATGCATGGCAACATTCTTGTTAACACAGTCGTTCAATATTTTAGAATCATTATAAATTTTTAAACATTTTTCGACACAATTTTACTGAGATCATTTGTATTGTGCCATAGTTTTTAAAATTAAATTTTATTTAAATATCACCTATTATATCTCTCAAATAACCATTTTACCATCCAGTTAATTGGAAGAAATATGCCAGTGGAGGCCATTAAGAGAACTAAATAATTTATGGTAGTACTTTAAACTTGTACCGTATTTAATTTTAATTTTCATTAGAAAGTACAGTAGATTAGTTCTTAAGTACTGTTTTCGTATCAGATTCCTTAGATGGTATATAAACACTATTTCAGCGACTTCCAAGCCCAAAAAGACCCATCAGGGATGCTGGTGGTTACACAAAACCTAATAATATCTTGTCTTGGCAGGTAAACCTGTTTGCCTAGGATAGTAGCTCTCAGCTCTTGCTTTTACACACTTAGTAAAAGAAGCGGTAGTATTTGTTAATATGTGCAGAGGGAGCAAATCGCCCAGAATTTTATATATATATATATATATATATATATATATATATATATATATATATATATATATATATGTTTCAAAATGATAGCAATTCTCGTCAAGGAGAGTTGAGTACATTCTCCTTTTTATAATACAAACTCTTAATGTGAATCACAATATCCTCTTTAGATGCTCTTATGATGATACAAATTTTATTTCATTATTAAGGTAGTCGCATAGAAATACAAACTCTTGATACGAACCACACAACACTAGGTAATCTCATAGTAATAACAACTTTTCAAATGAATCACACAGCATAACTTAGATATTCTTACAGTAATGCAAAGTCTTGATATGAACAACACAACACAACTTAGATACTGTTAGTATAATACAAACTCTCTAAATGAACCACACAGCACCATTAAGGTACTCTTATTATAGTACAAACTCTTTATATGAACCGCACAACACCATTAAGGTACTCTTGTTACAGTACAAACTCTTTAAATGAACCGCACAACACCATTAAGGTACTCTTGTTACAGTACAAACTCTTTAAATGAACCACACAACACCATTAAGGTACTCTTATTACGGTACAAACTCTTTAATAGGAACCACACAACACTATTAAAGCACTCTTGTTGCAGTACAAACTCTTTATGAACCACACAGCACTATTTGTATTCTCTTATGGATATGAACAATACTTTTCCAAAGTCACTTTGAATCACACTTTGCTCTGTTCTATGCCAAGTTTTATACTTACTATTTACCAGCTATGTTGGCTGCTTTAACCTAACTTTATTAAGATCCTATTCTGAA
Organism: Megalonaias nervosa; assembly: GCA_016617855.1. NCBI lineage: Eukaryota > Metazoa > Mollusca > Bivalvia > Unionida > Unionidae > Megalonaias > Megalonaias nervosa. The sequence continues at coordinate 16,268 of JAECUM010040154.1, read as the reverse complement.
ATATATTTAATATATTTTAATATACTTCCTGAGCACATGATTTTTCGACTATCTAAGTTATTTATGTTGGAAAAAAATGCAAAGTTTATATTGTGAAAATGAAGTCATTCAACAATTTAGCATTATATATGAAGAAGAAAATAGAAAATTTAAAGAAATATTTAATTTTGTCTCAATTACGGAGAAGGTTTTAGCTTTAATCCTACCATTCGTCTGATTTAGTAATTGAACTCCGCTCATAGATATTCTCTAGGAAAAATGGCTGTTTTTTGTGCATGGCAAATAAATGATGAAAAGATGCTTTGATTAAATGCAATGTTTGTTTCATTCATTGTCATTATTTTAGTTAAATTATCAAGAACTCATTTTAACACCATATCGAAAAAGTAGATTGAACTTTAGCGATTAAATTAGTAGATTTTCACCTAAAAATTGTACATCATTATTTCCGAACTTCAGCGAATAAAGAACGATAAACATCTGATATGTTTCCTTAGAATTGTATGTTGAAATGCATGGCCATGTTCTTAATTTGTGTAAAAATAATCTGGTAATATATGAACATTTCGAAGTCAGGATCGCGTAAAATTGTGGCGATATAAAATAAGATGGGCTTAACGACTCTGGCAGAAGATCAGCTGCATCCCTTACGCCTTGTTGCTTCTAGTACAAGCTGTTGTCCCGGATAAGTCCAGATGCATTGCTGTCCCAGCCCGTTTCATTCAACAAGATGCGAGACCAAATGAGGGAGGTCCAAGACAAGATGGACCGCCAGAAACAGCTGCTGGATCGTTACATGCCTATAGAGAGCGATCTCAGATTAGAGGGTAAAGTTAAGTCATTCGATCGGAGGATTCACGGGTATGCTTGACTGCATGGCTAAGCTTCAAGCTTCCTGCCACCTAGCGCAGACTGCAGCCACATGCTATAATGGCATTATGTTGGTGTAGTTGATAGAGCTGATGCAGTCGATTGAAGCTGATTCAATTAGTCATAGTTGATGTAGTTCGTAAGAATTGTTTTTGATGATCAGAGTCGATGTATGTGACAAAACAGGACTGTTAACGAAATAACTCGTCGCGTTGCTTCTCTCACATTTTGTAACTCAATATTCGTGTGTTTATTTACTTTCTTTTCTAGTTCGATAAATCAGACACAAAAGTTGCATTGGTATGTTGTTGGATGGCGATATTATACCACATATTAAATAAATACTGCAATTATTGCAGACAGATTTTTCCGCAACATATCAGCGGACATAATCAACCGTTTTAGACACTTGCGGGTATTTCTTGCGACTACTAAGTCACGATAGTTGAAGATGATTTTTGGGTCATCTGTTCTATATATTTCCGCATCAAATCCAATGTTGACAACTTGTAAATCTTACTGACATAACCATAACGTCCTTCGCCATTTTGAATTACCGGACAACGTTGGCGGATAATCGCCTATTCCACCAATATCGAACGACCAATCAGAGGCGACATTGGCTAATTCTCAATATATTTTTTCCTTGTTATCAGACTCAAGCTTCCACGCATTGGCCACAAGGCTGTCACGTGATGATTATCTCGTCATACGATTATTATAATGGTTGAACAGCGTGGCAAATTATAAATTGGTCGAATTAATTGATATTTTAGTTAGTCTATTCATTTCTTTACTCGAAATGCCGACTGTCGTTATTGATTTGTTACCTTGTTGATTTACAAGCTGCCAAACATTTGATTTGATACGGAAATAGGATGTACAGTTCGCCGAAAGGCCATTCAACCAACCTCAACTCAAGAGCAGCGAGAAGAGCCAGTAAGTACCTAAAAGCGGTTGCTATGTACCCCGTGTTGTGATGCTTTATAAATATGTGAGATCACATCCGAAACTACCAAAATACTAATTCAGTTTTGGGGCTGATTTATCGGATTATTTCTCTTCTAACTTATTCTGGGATGCAAATTAAAAGGCTACACTTACAAAATATTAACACTTGTTAAGAAGAGATCGTCACTAAATTAGTTATTACTTGTGCACTTTGCCATCTAATTCTATGATCTAGATGTGAATTTAATTATGTATCGAACGTGTGTGTAAAATGTGTGAAAAAATATGGAAAATTCTAACCCATTTCCAGCAATCAACTAACCCCTTAACATTCTCGTAGATACAAGGAATGTAAACAACTGAAAAAGGTATTCGTGGTTATTAATTTAAAACTAGAACAACCGTTACAAAATAATCAAAGCTAGGCATTCAACACGGACTGACGTTAATACTGTTTCTATAAGTTTTACAACAAACTTTCAAAGTACTTCCTGTTGTTGAAACACTATTGCAAATGTCATTACGGGACTATATATCTAAACGTAGATCATTTATTCACATGTTACCTTGAACAACACTGATATAACATCGAATTATTTATGTTCATATAATATAAGAATGTAAATGTTTGTATTGTGTAATGATCTAAATCAGAGATACTGTAAGTTCTACTTTCATTAATCTTTTTCTTGTTGATCCAGAAGTCTCCTTTCGTAAAATGCAAACTTTCAGAAGTATTGCACACATATATAATTAATTTCAAAAACAAAATTTCCTTGCAAAATAATCGAACTACTAAAATTTGGTCACATTTTTGGTCGCACATGAATGAAAAACAGGTCACAATGCCATACTGTAAAGTAGTCACAACGCCAGTTTGTCATGGCAAAGCACAGGAAACCTACTTCTATTTGTGCGCAATGTATTTTCACTAAATCCGCGATGGAGTTAATCAGCAAAAACAGTCTAAAATGTGTAATTTCTTTCAAAAGTAAAAACACAACAAGCAGCAGATCCGCGAATCTCAACAGCTGCAAAGTTGTCTGACATCGGGAAGCGACAAAATCTAGTTCCCGCAAATAACAGAAGGTTTAAAGACTTGTACCTATCAATAAATTTCATATTTCTATAAACCGGTACAGACATAAAAACAGATGCTAAAAGTTTGGTCACTTTAACCTGTATTTACTAACATATTTATAGTACTGGATACCGGTGTATTTCACAGCCTAATAATATCAATCTACTGTAGTCTGTTGGCGTGGGTATGATGTTTATTCTCTAATATTTGTTTGGAAGTTGTCATTTTTTACTCACACGATCTGTTTTGGCTTTCTTAGAGGAACTGAAATAAAAAAGACTATTAATTCCTCTTACACAAACGTAAAGACTTCTAATAGAGTTGTGTTCTATTTTGTCTCCAGGAAACATAGTCATATTTAGCATTTTAATGCGCAACCAGGTATTTGAGCATAATCTCCCAATCTGACATATAATTTTCTGTTAACCGTCATTGCCATTCTGCTTAGGTGTTTGTTGTTTTTTTTTTATATCTGCTCCTATCTTAGCGCAAGCATATTGCAAGTTTTCATATTTTCTCAGCTGTATGCGATATTCGCGGATTATCGACTTTGGAGCGTCTGCTCGCGTGTATTTTATAGTAAAGATTGACAAAATAATAAATCAATCTTCAGAAAAAATAAAAAAAGATAATTTTTGAGGATATTATAACTCCAATACTGATATTTTATTTTAGAAGTTTAGCACACTTTTTTTGTTGTTAGTGTTGCTGATGTTGTTTTTGTTTAGCCACCACTTACAAATGCATGTACTCTGTAAGCTGACACTATACATAGTGCATGCAACTCTAGGTTGTGTGAAGGTTGGAATAATTCCTCGCAAATAAGCTATCAGTAGTCCAAGCGTTTTCATGGTCATTATCGTAATTTTATTACATGTTTAGTTTTATATATGATTTGTTTTTGTCACAGTTTTAGACTTTGCGTTCCAGTAGTCATATATTTAAATATTTATTTTCAAAATAAAAGTATTTAATGTTGTTTTACTTTTATGATATGTAAATGTCAACCTTTGGTTAACTAATTCAGAAAAAAATATTGTCCAAGTCTCAATATTTCCATGCAAAGAGTCGAATAACGTCTATCTTTTGCGAGCCTTGGTACTGTCAAAGATCAAAATTATTTGACGAGTTTCATAAAATTTTTGGAAATTAGCACAAATCTAAGATTCTATATAACGCATGAGAAAAAAAAAACTTACTTATTGGACCGAACCGCGTAATAGTATAGTGAAGTACCAGAAGGTAGGGTAAAACGACATTCCTATGGTCTCAACCAGCCAGTAAAAAAAATACTGTACACATATTTCATGAGTTTATTCGGATTATATCAGTTTCACGTAACATGACATGTTAACATTTCAAAAATATTAAACTGCACACACTATATGTAAAGTGTACCAACTGTGTGATAAAAGTATCGATGACAAATGCATTATTTTATTTCCCGGAACTAAGAGTGCTTATGTCGGCTAACAGAAACCCAGCGTCAGTTACTGAGTTCACAATTCATATCCACAGATATCAGAATAGTGAGATGAAAAAGACGGATGGAGCACTTTCAGACCCAGGAGAAGAACATATTTTTCTGTTGGATGTTCTTTCTCTTTTTTTCTACCCTAGGATCTGAGTCTGATTCTGCCAGATTTTTAATTTTCTCATCCTAATAATATCTTGGCCATATTAGTAATAATATCTTGGCCATATTAGTAATAATATCTTGGCCATATTAGTGATAATATCTTGGCCATATTAGTAATAAGAAGCCCAAAACTTTATTGGCTGGAGAGTCAAATCTCAAGAGTCTTCGAGTCTGAATATATGCAGGCATTTTTAAAGTATTTGTGTTTCAGATTTGTTAAGTAAAGTGTCAGTGAGCTAGATTCTGCCTGGGTTCCCTCAGTTTATATCAATCTTGAATCAACTGATGCTATTGTTGTTGTTGTCGTTGTCGTTGTCCTTGTTGTTTTAAATACCCAAGATGAATTTCACAATATTGGAATTTCTTTATTTCAACATGACATGTCTATTAGGTAAAACAGGTTTAACCAAAGCAACTTTCATAATAGTGCATGTTATTATTAGAAACCGAGGCTTTCTTTTCTATGATATTTGTAAGTGACAACCCTTCAATAAAAATATTGCAATGTAAGTTCATTTCAATTTAATTTTGCAGTGTTAGTCAAATCGACCAGATATACCCCACCCCTACACCACGCCATTATTTTTCTCGCTCAATATTACACATCTATCAAGAATAGCTTACCAAGTTTGTTGCGAGTACTTTTGAAATAGTATAATTCTTTCGGAAGATATTTTGTCGTGTTCGTAGACCTAAATATTTTCTCGTTGTACCCCTCATTGATACATCACCTGTAGACTATTTAAATAATATCAGCGTGTGTTGAAAATCAAGTACAAAAGAGAAATTTCAAACGGTTGTGAAAATTCTATGACACAAAACATTATTTCATAAGATTTTGTACTCGAACGATACCTAGGTTATTATCACCTTGAATAAACTCATTTTCTCACACCTAGGTTTCAGATAGGAAAATAGGTAAATAATATTCGCAAGGGATCTCATACCGATTGAATCAAACACTTGCGTGAACATGGCTTGATATTCCATGTTTTCTCCTATTTCCAAGAATCTGAAGACAACAATAGTTATCAACTGTAAGGTTCTTATATGCGCTAATACTAATTTTTCTCTAATCATGTTAAGACTAAACAACGCGAAACTCTGATTTCAATTTTTTATATTTTCACATTTTCATAGCTTATTAGTTGGCCTTTTCGAGACGAACATTAGAATTTCACGCCATGCAATACAAAACACGACCCAAGCACTTAAATAATAAGAATTAACCATATACCAAATTACTAAGCAATTAAACCTACAATTTCCAGAGAATTCCCTATCTTAAGAAATTGTTTAGGGTCCATTTTACGAAACTAATTTATTCTGTCGTAAAGTTTCCTGGATGCCGTACATTATGTCATCTGCTCTAAAAATTGATGAATTACTAAGGCTGAGAATTATCTTCCCAACGCCGACTCTCCATGATCACAAACTTATTGTTAAAGTCTATCCAAACTGTAATCGGCAACGTAAATGCAAACAGTACTTAACCTCGGTTTGTGACAAAAATATTCCTCTTCTAAAATTTCAACTTGTGTTTAAAGTTAGACACAGCTGCATTATTGTGATTTGCAAATTGAAATTAAATTACATCCTTTAATTCGCATTATGTTTATAGTGGGCAAGGAGAGTTACTCCTGGTCAGGGCAATTCTATATTGATATGAACAATCAGAAACTTTGAACTCGAGTCTCTTCTCTTCAAAACAAAACGCTGCGCAACAAAGTCATTAAAACAATAAATTTGTGGTTGCATTCATGAAGCTACAAATCTGCGACAGATAACTTGTATGAATCTTAAAGTTCATTATTTGATAATGCCATATATATATATATATATATATATATATATATATATGTATATAATATATATATATATATATATATATATTTTCATTTTAAAGTTCAATCCATCAATCCATTCTGCTTTTTTTCCAATAAATGTTAATATCTGTCTGAAATTTTTATGAACAATTTTCAATTCCTTGTGTGACACAAAAGTATTTTCTCTTGTCAACGGCATCATAATTTCATCGATGTCAAGATTCGCTTTATAAGTTAGTCATATAACGATTTTCTTACACACACTATACCCGTAATTGCCACGAATACAAATGTGTTATCCTCATGGGTCATATTTCTAATTTAAAGTCTTTTCTATCTCTTGCTACTAATTTATATATTATTTCAGGCCCACGGATATAGACACTGGCGTTACTTCGTCTAGTCGGTAGGACGTATGTCTGTTCAACAAGTTTGTGCAGTTTTATTGGCTGACCGTGCTTTTTGTCTTTGATTAATTGGTGCAGTGTTCTTTCGTGTCTTATTTGGATTATTATGCATATGCTGAAATAAAAGCTTTCATTTTATAGAGCAAGACAAAGCAATAAATGTTGCTTAAATGTATGCTAATATTTGGTGATCTCGGCTGCTGAGTCGGAGTTGGCACGTTACAACCTACAATTAAATGCTCTTTGTTGAAACCAGGTTCAGAAGATTTAACCCTTCGATCAAGTCTAATATTGCTCATCGCTTCTTTCAAGCCAATCTTTTTCCATAGTTTCATAAAGTAATATGTTCTCTCGCTCCATGGGTTTATCGGTAATGTTTCTAGCATCGTATTTGTTTGATTTATTTTAATACTTTAAATTATATGTTTCTCCTAACGTAGGTGTTTTGGTATTCAACGAATTTTCCATGTGTTCCAGAGGTTCCCAGATACTGAACAATTCATGTCATGGTCAACTATAATCACTTATTACCACACACATAATTGCTTTGAATTAATCCTTGAACGGAATGATTGGAAATGGTTTAGTGTGAGCACCATATTTCTAACTATTCTTTGACAAATAATTGACAACTTGGTAGGTACTCTTGTAGTTTGTCCGGTTCCCTTTTAAACAGTCATTTACACAGTCTTGACCTATATCGTACACTAACCACTTTAAGGAAAATAATTTAGGAATCTTATTTCATCGGTTGATAATTTCATATATGTTGCTGATTGATAGTTGTGCCTTTCTGTTTGCATGAAATATATGTTGTTCAGTGTCTGCTTTTTGGACGAAATAGTGCATGTTAATACCGACATAATGTAATAGCTGGCTTGTTGTCAACTGCTCATTTTGTTCAAATTTAGATGATCACAGGTGCCCAAGATATTTTTACATTCCCTCAAATTCTTTTCGCAACGTTTAACCAAAAAACGATTCACTAGTGTGGTCTGTAAACTGTATTTTCTCTATCATCGTATATTATCACCTTTTCTGGAAGAAAAATAAACCAAAAGCTGGCTTCGTTAGAAAAAACAACCTCCTTTTGTTTGTCCTCTTCTTCTTCAAAATAGTAATAGGAACTTCGGACACAAATTACTGCTTGATGTGTCTGACAATAAAATGTCCTAGTATTCACTATCTCGAACTCAAACGTTCATGAAGGCGATGGTCACGCATGTCTTCTCACGGTAAATATGACAAAAGCCAAAGCGAAGCAGATACCACCAGTCTAAATGTATCCAGCTACGTCTACTTTACTGTAACACATTGGTGAAAAATTAAAACTTCTACAGTCATAATATGAATTTGAATTGTAAAAAGTGCTGCTGAGAAAAATAAACTCTTTTGACCAGTTGTGCGTGTTTGGGACGTAATTTTCTTTGTACGAAGAATACTATAACAAAACGAACATACATGGTTGATGCGGTAAGTTTAAATATATTTAGAAATCACGAATTACTGTGTCGATAATAGAATCCTCACAAAAATTAAACAGACATGTTAAAGAAGACAATTTTCAGACTGTAACACCCTCAAGTCATTTTGACCCAGAATTCAGTTTTGGGAAATGTAGTTGATATCAGGTTTTGACATATATGAAAAAGACTTTGATGTGAATGAAGTATGTTAAGTACGTATATATATATATATATATATATATATATATATATATATATATATATATATATATATATATATATATATATATATAAAACTGAATAATTACAAATAAGTCTGTATAGTGTGTGTATGTAATTATTCAGTAAATTGTGATTCAAGATACGATATCCTCTCCCCTTTAATATGAAATTTATTAAACATAACTTGTTCTAACGATAAAAAAACAATTTACCATTTGTTTCTTTTATATTTATTTTTTTATTTTTTATAAAATGTGTAACATACTTTCCACGAGATCAGATACTGAATCTTCCGCCTCAAGAGCCACATAAAGGCCCTATGTCCAGTCTGCGCCGGAAGATAAGGCGGGTTATCGCATCTTCACACGAAGACCCCAATTATTTCCGTAAATGAGATGTGCAGTTCTGATATATGTCATTCATCCTTTCAGGTATAGGTAAACAGTTTGACATAGAGTATAGAAACCCATGTATACACTCTCCAGATGAACCACCTCCACTATCCAAAGTGGCTTGAAGTAGTAAAAGCGTGTGTGGATGACCCAACAACGCCAGATTGATGTGGAATGATGTATTCTTAAACCTTCAGTAACGTAACCCTCTATCAAAACGGGACCCTCCTTTTCGAATTCAACATTCTAAAATATACTTTCTTTATGAATGACAACCCCCTCTCAACGTCTTCTTTACCCTAATTCCAACAAGTCATCATTCTGTTGTAAGGATTTTTTTTTCTTTTCTCGCGAGTCATTTATCTGTCTTCTCTCAACTTAAACCAGCATTCTTTCCCGAGTCACTTATTTTTACGATTTTGTTGTCAATTTTTAATTTTCACCATAATCTTTTCTTATCTAGTGAAAAGAAATGCCCTCCTTCAAACAACCTTTTAATTTAACCGAATATTTATGGTTTGTGTTAGATCGTAGTAATTGCATGTATATTCCACTTCCCCCAAAACGTGTCGTCGAGTGCGTTGTGCGAATTTTCCGTCTAATAAGTACCTCCATTTTGAGCCTGCATTTAATCCCCGTGGATAGTATCCTGTTTCCTGGTGCCACAGAGTACAATTTAAAATAAAACCTCAAGTGCTCATTTCGACTTCTGACTCTTTGAATTATAGCCTTCATTTCGTTCCTTTGTGCATATCGTATACGTAATCAGGACCCAGGGCACAAGAATATACTCAGACTGAGCGCGGTGTGGCTACATTAGCACCTGTGAGCATGTAAATAAGTTTTTCTTGCAATAACACTTTTTGTTTCTTACTAACTTTTTAATTATTTTCAAAATGCTTTAGACGAACTGTAACTGACTATTGGTTATATATAATATATAATACACAGACCGTCAATTAAAAGATGTACTAACTATACATGCTTCAATTTTTATATTACATGTTGTGTTTATTCACATAACTTCACAAGACTGACATTAATACTTTCTACATTTCTGGCATAGCTTATCGAAAATAGTAATCAAGAAGATGGAACATTGAAAATATATAATAATAATAAAAGACTCATTAGTATTTTCCTAAGATAAATAGGTCAAAGTTCAAATCAGAAACAAATTGAATTAACAAGTAAAGAATTCTATCAGATATTTGTCATTTTACACAACATTTTGAACCACATAAACAACTTCTTATTATGAAGCACTGCAATATATATCGATGTTCTTCATTTGGAGTAAATAAATGAGAACTGCAATCAAATGTATAAAAAATACAATCTTATGTTTTTCTTCAATTTCTTTTGTTATTATTTATCATAATGTGAAGAAAAAGTATTGTCTAATCTTTGCAAGGACATATTTCGATATTATATTTGATATATTTCAAATCAAACAACAACTTCATGATGTGGATTTAAATATTTATCGTTACTTACGATTCACATGGATTCGCCATATGTGCTATATAATAATAATAATAATAATAATAATAATAATATGCACAAGAAAATTATGCAAAAAAATAGCTGAAATTACTTTTTTATGATATGTCTTACTCCTTTCCAATTATTATTATTATTATTATTATTATTGCAGGCTCAAGGTATCCCCGCCTCTGAAAAGGTGAAACGTCGTCGATTGAAGCTTCTGCGCCAAAATTGATTCGAAAGATGTCTTTTGTCATTGTTAAACACAAATTGTTGCTTATTTTTCCTTTATGTCAATATTAAGTATCTGACTTTATATGCTGACGATAAATTTATTGGTGACTTAATGCGGGGTATTACAAATCTCTGTCAAATAAGACAAATTGTTTGCGAATGCATCATAGTTCAATCCTTTTTATACAATGATGCCATAGGTTTTATTTATTTAGAAAGATAAGTTGGCATCAGGAAAAAATTTCGAATGAGCTCTTGTTGGCTCTAAATTACGATGCCGAGTTTGAAAACTATGGAATCAAGAAATAAAAATAGGAATTCGGCATATTTTAATAGGGTCTGATTTATTTTTAGCCAAGATATAGAAAGGGGCTTAAGCCAGTATTACAGGGTTGTCTGGCATATGATTCCATAGAAAATTAAATGCCATTAACTATTGTTAATACGGGAAAAGAAAAGTCTGAAAGAGAAAGTTAGCATTCAGATTTGATTTAATCTGTATGCTTGTATGTACATAAACAGCTTCACATTGTACATTTTTCTTTTTATCGCATGAATAAGAAATATTTATCTATTGTTGAAGTTTCATGGAGACAGTCTTGTACAGCTATTTATGTTAATCTTTGAATTGTTCATCGTCTTGCCATTGTTGTTCTTTTAATTTATTTTTACGCGTTTAACAACATGAAATATTACAAGTTCTTTGTTCTACTCTTACAATTATATGCACTATGAGAAAATAATATTAAATCAATTACTTCTATACAACCAGTAACAGTTTCAAATAAACAAAGTAAAAGCTCTTAGTGTGATATGGTTCTTTTCAAATAATAATCTCCATGTACGTGATTCTTTAATCATTTAACGGGAATTATCAAATTATGTCTATATTCATAGCTTCATTAACGGTATGTTCATAAATTTGCGAATGCCAGATAAAAGCCCTTCCACATCTGTATATTATTTATTAAGTTAAATAAATGCACGCCCTTGTGTAAATGTCGACTTTTCGTTCATATTTCTTTCCCTTGAGTCTTCTGACTGTATGTAATTTACGATCATCTCCTTCGGTCGTAAATAACATACATATCCGATCAATAGTTTTATGAATATATGCTGTACATTCTGTTCTTTTTCACAGTTTCTGTCCATACAATTCTTCAGCGTATTTTAGTATTTTCTGTCCATACAATTCTTCAGCGTATTTTAGTATTTTCTGTCCATACAATTCTTCAGCGTATTTTAGTATTTTCTGTCCATACAATTCTTCAGCGTATTTTAGTATTTTTGAAACTTCATTCGACAAGAAAACAAGAAATAAACATGATCAAGCCTGAGGAATAATAAGTCTTAATAAATGTTGAAGGACTAATTTTTAAATATGAAGCAATAATGGTTGGCAAAACAAACCATAACGATTAGTCCTCTTTTACTTACAGTATTACTACAGGTCTAGAAGTGCGTTTCCCCAGAAGAAAACCCTCACACTGTTAAAATATCATTAGCTGGCTCTGACTGTTGTAGTTTAGTCAGATTTTTCTATTTGATGTCCTTGAAGTACTTTCCGTGAAAAGATATTATTCTTTGAATACTGGAAAATTTCTGCCGGTTCCAAGCCACCTAAGAGTTTTTTTGGGTTTTTTTTAAGTACGCAAGTTCTGTGCATTGTTTGTTGAGTTTACAATAGCGTCTACATACACGAATTCTAACGCAAGCTTCGTAATATCGTGTTTCACCAGCGCAGAAACAGGGCAACTAAATTTGATTTTGATCAAACTTGCTTAAGGTATATAAATAGTTTGACAGCGTTTGGATCAGGACAAGTCACATCTTTACTAGACATCTCAAAAGATCCTCCTCAGACTGAGATTGTTTACATATTTTTCTTATCGCTGGGCTCATAACAATGAATCATTTCCAAAGATTCAGCAGGCATCTATTTTAAATTCTCCCGATAAGAGTCTTCTTTTATATATTTGCAATTTTTGAAGATTTGCTCCAGTTTTATGATTTCCTTAACATTTTAATTTGAAAAGGATAAAAGATTCCCACTTGTTCAATGTCAAAGCTAACAAGTGATTTTGCATATTTTTTCACTGTCTCTGCCAATAATATTTATAGTGTCTGAAGTATCATTAGCATGATGTAACATCTCAGTCTGAGGAGAAATCTCGTGGAATTGTGTGTGCAACTGTGATCGGACCAATCTCTCTCTCTCTCTCTCTCTCTCTCTCTCTCTCTCTCTCTCTCTCTCACACACACACACACACACACACACACATGACAAATAAGAATACACATAAGCATATAGATTATGAACATACAGAGGTTATGAGTAAGAGTATAAAGATAGAACTAATACCACGTGATTACAATTATGACAGCCTGATGTTGTCAGAATATTTAGATCAATAAAATTATATGAGTTGCAATAATCCCATTTCTGACAAAGAAGATTCTCTTTATGGTGTAATGTCCTTAAAGAGCAGAATAAATTAAATAATGAATGTCACGAAAATACTAGTTTTCTACACCCACCTGTTATTAACCAAAACGTTTTACAATGATTTAGTGTTTCTTTACATAAGCTGACTACAAAACTGCACCATCAGCATTATTTGTCAATGAATTTCAACAGTCGAACCACTTACATTCACTACATAATCGAAGCAAATGATGCAAGATTTAATCTCTAAATAGCCAGGATTTGACAAGTGACAAGTGACAACAGACAAATTCTTTAGTACACTCAGGCTGTAATACACAACATCGGAGGAAAATAGTAGCTTGCGTATACACCAGCCAGGGACGATATATTTTTTCTCACAGTAAATGCAATATAACTCAGATTGACAGCATTATTAGATTATTACGGTCATTACTTCAATGGAATAAGATCATGTTGAAACTTAATTACATAGATATTGGTATATTTTGGAAGACAGGTTATACGTTACTAAATATGGAACACAAATTAATCTCTAGCAAACTCATTACTTTACAGTGACGAAACTATGGTAATTTTGTCTTCCTTATAAAAAAAAATTATAAAAAGAAAATGAAAAATAAAAAAAGGAAAAACCAATAAACACATCGAGTAAAGATGATTTGAAATTAGTGAAATTTTGATAAAATAATATAAAACATTTTAGACAGATTTCTTAAAATACCAAGTTTCTCAGAACACAATAATTCTTTCAACTTAGGTACATTTGGTTTTGTGTAGAAGTGTTTGAGTAGTAGTTGCTTTCTTTGTTCTCTGAAACAGCTACATTCAATAAGATAATGAAATTCATCGCCCACACAGTTTTGTGTGCAAATCGTACACAGTTTTTTATATCTAGGCAAATTTTTCCATCTTCCCTTCTCATTGGTAAACAGTGATTACATGTTCGAAATTTTATTATATTTGCCTTATAGTTTTTACAGGTCTTTTAACAAATAATGTTCTAATTTTAATTCCGTTTTAAAAATTCTCTATGTATCAGCTTTTATCAAGTTAGTAATTAATGAATCACATGTTTGTATCTAGCCAGCATTTGTTGGGAATGTTTTGATTAGCCCAAATAAATTAAGACCCAGTGTCCGATAGGATGTTTTGAAAGTTCTCGAACCATCTGTTTCTGATTAGACCATTATCATACTCCTGCAATAGCCTCAGATACATCGTATGTGATGAATTAGGACTATTGTCATATCAAAACGTTTAAGCTGACAGTCAACAGGCAAGTTCAGATTGAATATTCTTTTCTTAAGAAGGTACATAGCTTTCCTGGCTTGCCTAATTAGGTTCTGAATTTTCAACAAATATCAACTATTCTCCTTTAGGGTCTGTCCTATATATTTATAATTTCTGACAATTTCAAGTTCCGAATCTCCTAATTTGAACTTCACATTTTTCTGTTTCTACACTTCTGAAAGATCATACTTTTCGTTTTGCTTGTGTTAATGATAAGTTTATATTTTTAGCAGTAATTAAAGAATACGTCACGATTATTTTGTATATCTCTTAGATTATCTCAAAATACAACGGTATCATCTGCATAGAATAAAACAAATAGTTCTAAATATCTCACAATATCTCCATCCAGTCAATCAGCTTTAATGCCATTACAATTCGAGCTCAAAAAGTTATTATTGATGTCATTTAGATACAAGGCAAATAATTCAGGAGAAAAGATCTCGCCTTGATTACAAGTAAATAACCCTGATTTCGTTCCATTGTGAAATATACAAGACTTTATATCCATTTATATATTCATTATCACCTTGAGTATTTTGCCATTTATACCAGTGTTAATCCGTTTTCTCCATAAGCCAACTCTCCATACCCTGTCGAAAGCCTGAGAAAAATCCACAAATGTGTAAAGCAATGGTTTATGACTTCTGTGTAAAAATACAAGACAAAAATATTATCAGTTGTGGAGTATTCTTTTCGAAAACCTGCCTGGGCCTCAGACAGGAAATTGTTTTCTTCTAGTATAAGCGAAATTTTATTGTTAAAAACAGCGGTAAATACCTTACCAAGACAACTCAGTAGAGTAACTGGCCTGTAATTGATAGGATCGGATTTATCTCCCTCGTTTCTATATACTGGTTTAATCAACCCAATAGTCCAGGTTTCTGGGACGGCACCTGCATTTAAAATCAGGTTAAAAAAACTTACAAAGACTGGAAGAAAATGTTCTCCTGTACATTTCAAGTATTCATTCAAGATGGAATCTTCACCAGGCCAATTGTTAGATTGCCAATTTCTTAGTACTTTGAATTTCCTTAGTATTTCCTATGAAGAGATTGGTTCGTTTAGTATCGTGTATTTAATGGTTCCTCATTTGTATCTGTCTCGTCATAGTTCTGATCGGATGAGTTTAGTTTCCTAAAATAATAATAAAAGGTTTTTATTTCGATAGTTATGTCATCATTCGCTTTAGTCAAATTGTTTATTATTGACCAGTATTGTTTTGGATTTGTTGTTTGCATGTCTCTTGGTTTATCTTGAGTTTTCTTCCTATGGAGAGCTGAGAATTTTCTAATTGTTTTCTTGTGATTTCTGCTGGCAAAAAGCATGCCATTCTTTGGGCCGTGTTTAGTCGTGAGTGATTTTTTTTTTTTTACAGTATGATATTTATTTCTAGCTAGCTTACATTCTTTCCCCAAAAATGGCTTACTATGTATTTGATTGTGGTATATTTGTTTATTGTTCATATATACAAATGTTCTATTAGCACTATTTAAAAGAATTGTTGCAATTTCGTCAGAAACCTCATTTTCCTTTTGTTTATCGATATTCGTAGTTTCTCTCAGGTCATGTAGTTTGTTAATTAAAGCTTAAACTGAGTCGCTATTAATGCTTGCTATAAACATATTTTTCTTATCAGATCTCTACAATGGGCTTTTTTTTTTTTTCTTCACATTTTGACTCACATAAGCACTATTCACCTCTGTGTGTACCGTGAAAGTTGTTGTAGTATGAATGCCAGAGAGCACTGGACAAATATCATGAACACAACATTATTTGATGGAATTAAAACCTTTTACAGTGGTAACTAAATAGTCTATTCTTACTTTGGGGTGTGTTTAGTCGTGAGTGATTTTTTTGACATTATGATATTTATTTCTAGCTAGCTTTGTTGAATGAGCTTGACACACACACACACGCACCACGCACTCACTTGTACATACATACATATAC
>JAECUM010040153.1:0-20913 GCA_016617855.1 Megalonaias nervosa | reverse complement strand
ATATATATATACACATACATACATATCACTTTCAAGATGTGTGTGAGTGAGTGGGAAATACTAGTCAATATGTAGAGACTATTAAAATATGTCAAATTTTACAACTCGTTAACACGTGTCAACATCCATGTGGTATATGGTTAATAATCTAATTATAAACTGTGATGAATATATTTATCCAAAATTAGGCAACAAACCACCAAATCATTCAGAAGTACTGTTTGATTCCCTTTACTTCATGAAACAAGCAGCAGTGAGCAAAAAGAAATTGCATTATATGCGCTGTTGCAAAACAAACAAACAAAAAACACAAAAAAGACCCCCACCCCCACCCCCAACCCTATGGATGTATATTTTGGAACAAACGCGCAGAATGGTCAAGAATTTGTATAAATTGTGAATTATGTGGTTTCGATAATTTTATTTTGCGAAACTGTAAGTCGTATACATCAGACGGAGTATTCAAGTTATAATGAGTTCATAACATATAAAATATATACAATCAGTCTGGTGATAGACATACCTTTCAACAAAATTATAATCCAACATTTCGATGTATCTATCACCTTTTCCTCCGTTTCTTTCCTTTCATTTTTACAAACATTACAAAGAATTGATTGAAGACGACAGAAACAGGATATATAGCCTGTATCTGATAAACAATTATAGAGAAGCGACATACCTTCGACAGCTTGCATTCTAGAGTGAGAATAAGATTTTCTTAAAAAGTGTTTCTTTTCACAAAAAAGTGTGTTAATTGGTATATATGTACCATTCTAGGGAATACCTATCATTTCCAATCCAGCTCGTTGAAGTTTAATAACTGCCTCATCTCTGATAGGAGGTATCGAGTTTCTATTTGTCAGTTTCGTCAACCACCTTTCCGGCCTAGCTGGAATTCGTGTAGTGGTTTTCGGTATAAATGGTGGACTCGTCCCGCCTCTTCAATCAGAACTTCTCCTATCTGGACCAGTGATTGTTTAAGGCTCTATCTACCCCAAGATAACCAGATGCGAACCTGCCCAGCTATAAATTCTAACAGACAGACATAGCTCATGTTATATTTGCGCAGAGATTTTTGCAAGCGCATAGTGTACATGAAGTGTACGGTGATACTGTCACATGGGACAAGTGAGTGAAGTACACAGTTATTATCACTGCTGAAGTCATAAAGGTCGTGGAAAAACTTTCACTGTTGACGGTATATTTGTTTGTTGATTCTATTTACACCACAGACGTAATTTGTATTTGAATACGTTAAATTTAAAAACAAATGGAGTCGGAAGTGACATTTTTGGGAGAAAGTGCAAACTTTGCAAGTGTCTTATAGATTTGATTTATCAAGGACTAATTTGGCAAAAGGAAGTAAAAAAAAATAAGACTTCTAAAAGGGAACTAAATTTTTGAACGCAGTATATTGCAAAGATATTTCTCAATATGCTTTGGAATTCGCACGATTCGTGTAACAGTGGGTCGGATGCACAAGGCAATTTCGACCTACACTCCTTGTATCCATACAACCATGTCCCAGCGGCGCATCATTGTCAACCGCCGCCGCCGCCAGATTGGATAGAAAGATACGCTATGTCTCAGGCTGTAGGAGATAGCAGATCTCACTTAAGACATGGTGGACGCAGGACGGAGCAGCGCATCAGACGCCCGATGAACGCTTTCATGGTTTGGGCCCGAGCCGAGCGTAAGAAACTAGCAGGAGAAAACCCTGATGTCCACAACGCTGATCTGAGTAAGATGCTTGGTAAGTCCAGCTTTAATATTTACAATTGATAATTTTTGTTTAATTTCATTTTTCACGTCCTTTCTTTCTTACATTGGTTATATTACAATTTGAAGTGTGAAATATACCCAAAGATTCTTTAGGGAGCCACAGTTTCTCAGTAGTTAGCGCACATGATTTGTGACAGAAAGGGTGCGTGTTCGAAACATACAAACGGATCAGTCCGAATCGGAATTTGTGGTGTTGCCTTGTAGTAAGGTACGTTTACTTCAAGTGACCCTGCCCTAAATAATCTACTTGTGCTTCTCTGCCTTAAAACGCCAAACCACACAAAATCCTTTTTTTTTTTTTTTCTCGGATGGGCGACAAAGAAGTTACGATTATGACAGCATGACAGATCCACAACTTCGTCAGTGCAAAGCAAGTACTTGTACAGTTCTCATTTCCAGAGTTTTGACGCCATCAAACTGTTTTGTATCTACCAGAACGTAGTGACTAAAAGGACTTTTTTTTAATAAAATCTCTCTCTCTCTCTCTCTCTCTCTCTCTCTCTCTCTCTCTCTCTCTCTCTCTCTTATTGTGTTACACTGTGTCTCCATAATACTTGCATGTTGGCCAAGTATATCGATGCTTTTCCCGAATGACGTTGGTGACTATTTTAATCAGTTACATCATACATGTTTCTCTCTTTAATGAACAATTTTATTTGGCAAAAAACATGTAGATGGTTTTAACCTTATTTTTTTTTCTCACTGCTCTTCAGTCTTTATCTCCTTCATCTTTGACAGATTTTGTTCAGTACTTCATGTAGTAGATTTTTTCTTATCATCAGTCTCTAGAGCTTGTATGCCTGTTCAAAACTGTGGGACAGCGACTTCAAGTAGAATGCATTATCCTCTCACACATAGTTATACATGCCAAGCGTATTTTTCAGTTGCGATAAAAATATCTATTTTAAGTTTCGCTAATCTTAATATTAATATTGTATTTGACGAGCTTTCTTGTGAGAGCAAAAAATTTCACAGGAAGAAATTGTAATATAAATAATGCAATGAAACCTGTACATTAGGTTATAATAAGCGCCTCCCACCGTCCAAAAGAATATCCTGATTGGAAAGGTATCCTTGATTTAGAGGTTAACTATAATTAAGTTTTTCCTACTCCATTGTTTGTCTTCTTTACGAGCACTCTATCTTTTTATGTTTTTACTGGTATACACAGGGCGATTTTGGACGGAAAATTTAAGACACTCTACCAAGTTATTATCCACGAGCGTCTTAAATGTTTTGGGTTTTTTCTTTTTTTTTTTTTTTTTGTGAGGAAAGACCTTGCGTAATACTTTTTGGAATATTATTTAGGTGTATTAAACGAACAATACTGCACACACACGCCCTGAAAATTTGGTTTTTGCCCTTCATGCATTCATCAAATTTGATGAATGCATGAAGGACAAAAACCAAATTTTCACTTCACCTGAACGAGGCATCACTTAGAAATACCCTAGTATACAAACTGTCTTACAGATGAAACAAGAAAATGAGATCATATTGTCCTCTCCAAGCTGAAAGTCCCATCACGTTAATGTCGACAAAGATGGGTGTTACTATATCTCGATTATTTTGCCCTCGTGTGGAATGTTGTTACTAACTGTTGTCTCTGTACTTTGCTTTTAATATTATCGCATGATCTAATTAAACTTGACCTAGTTTTTCTTGTGAAAACAGTGATTATTTTTGTTCTAATAAAAACATGTTTCACCTCTGTACCTAAACGTTATCATTCATTCTAAATGTGGCTTATCATTAAATGGATATCATTAACAAATAGGGACTGCACAATGTAGCAATGGTAGATTTTACCAACAGAATACATGGACGGAGCTGTTTATTTATATTTTCTCTTTCATGCATTTTAAAAAGTCAAATACATATACTTGCACTTGTGCGTGCATGCGTACGTGCGTGCATACATAAATACGTACATATATACATGCGCCCACACATACATAATTGTATTGCACATCAATATAAGTACCCTGCTTAGACAGAATATATTGCATTTCAGCAGAGTGAGAAATCAGCTCGTCAAAGTACGGTATTGATGTTATTGCTCGTGTTGCACCACTTAGCAAAGAACACCATCACCTAAAGTTTTCCCACTGTAAATATACGACAGGATGAGATCTCAAGATAATTCTAAGTTGTTGCATTTTTGTTTGCCATTAAGAGACTGACGTAATTATAAATAAATAAATAAAGAAAGAAAGAAAGAAAGAAAGAAAGAAAGAAAGAAAGAAGGAGAGAAAGAAAGAAAGAAAAAGATAAATAAATTTTGTGACTATTTATTTGGTTTCATCGACTTTACCTCACTTGAAACCAAAGTAATGCAGTAAGTGGCGAATTCACTTTTTTTGCTAGCAAGCATGGATGGATGGATGGATGATGTTACATAAGCGCATACGTTAATACTGCGTGCGTACATACGCACGTGCGTACGTACGTACGTATGTATGTATGTACGTGTATGTATGTATGTATGTATGTATGTATGTATGTATGTATGTATGTATGTATGTATGTATGTATGCTCCTATTATAAATTGATTTCATTGATATTGGACACAATAATGCCAGGTTCAACTAGTATTATGCTGTTCTCTCTCTCTCTCTCTCTCTCTC
This sequence comes from Megalonaias nervosa, assembly GCA_016617855.1. Taxonomy (NCBI): domain Eukaryota; kingdom Metazoa; phylum Mollusca; class Bivalvia; order Unionida; family Unionidae; genus Megalonaias; species Megalonaias nervosa. The sequence continues at coordinate 16,500 of JAECUM010040153.1, read as the reverse complement.
TCTCTCTCTCTCTCTCTCTCTCTCTCTCTCTCTCTCTCTCTCTCTCTCTCTCTCTCTCTCTCTCTCTCTTATGTAATCGTGATGGTATCCAATAGCTATGCTTTCTTTCCCTTCTGTCTCTGTTCATGACAGCGAATCTACATTTAGTTTTGTTTATATTTATTGGTACCTAATAGCACCTGTAATTTTAATTTTTCTCTGCACGAAAGATTTAAATGACTCACGAAACGGAGATATATTAATTTCCCCTTTCATGTCGGATGAGGGGTAGGGGACAAAGTGTAAATTTGTCTGTACTCGAGAGCAGTGTACGTATATATGCTTTCGATTTTGATGTGGTTTATCTAGCTCGAAAATCTAACACATATGTTTATAATTTTGAGGTTAAACCTGTATGAAATTATTAATATGCATAAAACTTAGAACTCCTCCCCTGTAGGCTGGGAATTTGGTGTTCTATGGAAGTGGCTGCAGTAAATATGGTGGCGGTTGCAGCTGTCAAAGTGGGAAAGAGGGTATCTGAATGACATAGGAAGCAAGTTCGATAGGTTACTTTAATGCACAGCTTTTAGTTTATTTATTTGGTCTCTTCGTTGCGTTCATGTAAAAAACTTTGAGATACTATTTTCCTCTCCACACACTAAATATATATGCTACAACAATCATTAAATTTGTTATTTTGAAAAAAAAATATTCCAGCATATTATTTGCATGAAAGATTTTGTTATGCAACTATTTATCAACATGCTTAAACGGATATGGAAAATATGCATTCGTGCATTGCAAGAATACGATGCAAATATTAAGCGTTGTTAATGCCAATAGATGGCAAAGCGTTAAAATAAGTTCCTACATATTAACAGCCGCCCAAAAATCTCTTGTTTCCTTTAGGAAAATCTGGTTACCGATAATCTCAAAAAAAAAAAATTTTTCCAGAGGCTATACATTTTATGAAGTTGGATCTTCTGAAGAAAAAATATTAAATTTTATTCAGAAGTTTTTTAAAATGTATAAATAAAACTGAGGAGTCCTACAAAGGACGTTCTTAATGACAATCTAGCACAATAAGATGAAATGGCTTGCGGATTTTAGCTTAGAAAGTTGGGGGAGGGGAATCGGTGAACTTGGTAGAGAAAAAAAACTTGTAACAGAAATTCAAACGTATCTACTGCATGATAATAAAAGGGTTACCATAATATCAAACTTCTTGATATTAAACCTGCATAATGGGAAAATAAAAAAATAAAAATTAAAAAAAAAAATAACTGTACACAAAATGAAACACACAAACGCATATAAAAGGACATATAAATCCCATGGTCCACCATACTCAAGTTAAAACGGGAAAATATGGTTCGAAACAATTGCTTGCAAGATCTTTGTTCTTGTTCTATTTTTGAAAATATTTTGTATAGTGTGGGTAACTCAAACTAAATTACGGCAAAGTATTATATGGGCTAGAAATCGTTCGCTGATTAGGATTAGTAAAAGCAACAAAGCAGAATGAAACTTCAATCACTAAAATGGAGTCGGATATTATCAAGTATGGATAAATGTTTCGAAACTTGATTCGCAAAATTAATAATAATAATAATAATAATAATAATAATAATAATAATAATAATAATAATTTACGATAATTTATGATTTCTTCTCGTTATACTATTATTATTATTATTATTATTATTATTATTATTATTATTATTCGTTGTTGTTTATATCACTGCTGCTAAGTCAGAAACAATCGTATAATAGTTAGTTTCCCCCCCCCCCACTCTATTCACTATTTAGAACGATTGGCATTCCCTTGTAGAGATTCATTCAACGGTTGGAAGATAAATTCAATTAATTTAATTCTGTAAAATCACTTAAAAAATATAAATATTTTTGGAACAGGAAGCTCTCGTGCAAACCGCCTCGTCGAAAAAGTGGATCTGTTTTTAAATATTAACACGATCTGCAATCGTCGAGATTTCCTTTAAATGCAATATTATTTAAGTATCGCCCCAGTTACATCGTCGTTATTCGGAAATAGGTTTTTGAGATACTTGCGCACTCTCACTATTTTTCTAGTGTTTTCCCGGTTAAATCTGTGTTTTCTGTCACCTTGTATATGTAATGTGTCCACCCAATAATCCATACTGCACAATATGTAAATCTATAAACATTCTGTTAGAGAGAGAGAGTGAGATATGTTAAAAAGGCCCAGTTCATGTTTTTGAAACTTGTTTCATGCTTATTTTCATATCGCGCAATAATGTTAAACAGTTTCATAATAATTAAGAGAAAATAATAGATATCCAGGAAAGGAAAGAAAAAATATACTGCGAATTCTGGTTATTTCTTCATAAGGGTAAACGAAGTATATACTCAAAATGCTCGGTTTCATTGATTCTTTCGATTCCGTGGATTAATTTTTTTTTTTTAATTTAATTTGGAACATATGCAATCTGATTTCATCAGTCTGTAGATCGATTAATTTATTTTTGTATTTATTTCCGAAACAGTTAGACTGATATATACGAACTAAAATGTATGACTTCTTGTACATAGCTGTTGTTGAGTAAAACGGCTGATTCACTTTGTTTGCGACCATCTGAACCAGTGTCGTATGTCAGAAGACTTTTGTGCACACGTCTTTTCTTTACTATTTTAATACTTTGTATACTGTAACAGCAAGGAGCTTTGCAGGTTTCTTGCAGACGACGTATTTCTATCTTTCTGTAAGACTGACTAATTTTGACAGTGAAAAATTAGGGTTTTGAAGTGAGTTCGATTTTTATGTTATGCTTTCCCCTCCACCACCACCATATTGGCTGTAATAAAACTTATTTTTGCGGAATAAATAACAGTAAGAATTATAGACATAAAATCGCTAAAAATTAAACCGAGGGATTTTCCAATTGGAACGTTTGCGATATTTTAATATGACAATATGTTCAAATATTTAGTTGCACCTGCCACATTGTCACATTCTTTAATAAAAGGCCAAATATATACAAAGTGACAGTATGGTATTCGTCAAAAATAACAAAAAGATTATGTTTCTAACTGATAGTATTTTGTTCTGATGTCTCTGTTACCCTCCCGTATTTATACATATATGTTCTAACAAAAAGTCCCCGTGTGTTTAAACAGGGATGTTCTAACAAGTCCAAGCCTGTGCACAAACAGGGATGTTCTAGCAAGTCCCCCCCCCCCTTGTTTATGCATATATGTTCTAACAAATCCCCGTGTGTTTAAATAGGGATATTCTAACAAGTCCACCTGTGCTTATACAGGGATGTTCTAGCAAGTAGTTTAGTAATTACAATCACAAAGGCATAAATCTCTCAGCCTTATCCATCGTTATCGTATGTATCGGGTTGCGCTTTCAAGTGGCTGGAAAGCGACGGCTAATGCTGCATCTTAACCACGTTGCTGTGTATCGCTCTCCAGCGACAGTAAATCTTCAAATATTTATAGAAAGTATTCCAGTTATTCGGACTGGCGAAATTATTGGTTAAAATTACAAGGGGAATGAATGTTTGTTTAATAGGTGATTATGTTTTAATTCACACAGAACACACCTATGAATAAAATTTACCATAATAAGTTCGACACACAGGCAAGAAAACTCTCTCTGTCTCTCTGTCTCTCTGTCTCTCTCTCTGTCTCTCTGTCTCTCTCTCTCTCTCTCTGTCTCTTAACGTCATTAACGTATTTCTTTTTTGAAAGAAATAAACACCATAATTTGATAAGATATCTAAACATATTTTACAGTGTGCAGTCAAAGAATTGAATGCAGTCCAAGAGTTGATTGTTCGTTGCATTTTACGGTTTCTTTTAGTATATTATTGTTTATTTCATGCCGAGTGAATGGATACTAAGTGCCAATACCTCAAAGAAACACCGAGCAGCCTAACGGGCTGACCTGGGTGGGTATTTAACCCTCGATCCTCTGCATACGAGTCGGATGCTCTACCAAGTGAGATACCGAGACACGTATAACCTTAAATTGATGCAGAAGTGACACCTTTATGGGTAGCAAAATGTACTACTGAGCCAAATGGGTAAATTCGTGCGTTTGTTTAGCAGGCCTGTGTAAACCTTTTTATTTTTAAAATGTTGAGTTTCAACCCAGAAGAAAGAGAACAAATATTATTTCAATAGCGGTGACGACATTGGAAAAGCGTATATTCCATGTTATGTCTATAGCGGTGACGATAGTAGAAAAGCGTACATTCCATGGTATCTCTATAGCGGTCACGATAGTAAAAAGGCGTATATTCCGTGTTATTTCTATAGCGGTCATGATAGTAGAAAGGCGTATATTCCATGTTGTCCATATAACGGTCAGGACAGTACAAATGGGTATATTCCATCTTATCCCTACTGCAGTTACGATAGCAGAAAAGGTATATTCCATGATATCATAATAGCGGTCACGAAAGTAGAAGAGGTATATTCCCTGTTATCCCAATAGCGGTCTCGATAGCAGAAGAGGTATATTCCCTGTTATCTCTACAGCGGTTACGATAAAAGGAAGGAATATATTACATGTTATCTAATCAACGGTCGCAATAATAGAAAGGGTCTATTGCATCTTGTCCCTGTAACAGTAACGATATTAGAAGGAATATGTCCCATTTTATCCCAACAGCGGTCACGCTAGTAGAAAGGGTTTATTCCATGCTACCTCTATAACGGCCACTGCAGAAGAAAAGAATATATTTCATTTCGAAGATGGAGAGTCCATCACAGCCCGATTAGTGTCCATAAACATATCGAGGACGGATATTTATCATTGGTTTTAGTTGTGTTCATGGTTCGATCGTGGTTCCTGAACATAAATTTTGCAAAAGTCTCACGTGTATACCCTGCGAACCTTAGCTTTCGAAGTTTATTTCTTCTAGGGGCATTACAAAAGAACTACTCATATTGCATTATCAGTAGCTAAATAAAATGCAAGAAATTTACATTTTAGCATGGTTGTGTGAAAAATAAAATGGCCTTCTTAAGGTCAGTCTTATTTAAGGTACAAAGTAAATTATTCTTACAACATTGAACCATTATGAGGATTCAGAAAAATCAAAACTTACACTGCATTCACAAATCTATCCTCATTTTGCAGTGATAATTTTGTTTTTCCTTTTTCTTGGGAGCTAAGGCTTTTTTTTAATCCGTGTGCAAGTTTACTAATTATTGCTGCCAAATAGTGGATCTTTTCAATTAAAACGCAACAATTGAGGTCTTTCATAAATTGGACTGAGCGAATTTAGGGGAAATAATATAGTTCCCATGAAAATACAAATGATGTCTGACTCGCGACCAGAAGGGATCAGTCCGGGTAGGATGCCGTGGTGTGTCCATTAAGGAAGGCACTTTACCCTGTGATCTGACACTATACAACTCTCTTTTGTTGATGTGCCTTAAACACCAAATAGCAAATGCCATTATACAATTAATGATTTCACCACATTTTTAATGAAATTAATTTGGTAACAATTAAATTCTACAGGTTGCGAGGGTTTCTTTTAAAAATGTGAGTTTCCACATTTCCTCTTTTATTTCAACATACTGGAGACGCATTGGGAAATGCATTTACAACTCTTAGTCTCTCTTTTCCAGGAAATGCATGGAAAGCTCTGGCCCCTGAAGAAAAGCAGCCATTCATAGAAGAAGCAGAGAGGCTTAGAGTTCTGCATATGAAGGAACATCCAGACTACAAGTACAGACCCAGAAGACGGAAGGGTCCGAAACGTTCGGCTAAGCAAAACTCCTCCTTCCCAAAACCTGATTCAACCAACGATGCTCCGATGACACCGGAGAAAGCGAAAGAAGCTGACAGCACAACGCCATACGCTAGCAACGTTTCTAATGCCGGTACACACCCACGACCAAGTGCTAGCGCTCCATTGCTGACAACACTTCTTCATACGCCGGAGTCTACTCCCCCAACAAGTCCTGTTGATTACAGACAAAATGTTCAAAGATCCACCAAACCTTACACAAAGACTTTCAACCCTTCAACTACCCATTCCACTGATAATGGTGGGGTTCTGTCGCCAAAAAATTCCCCACCCATGACTGGGTCTTCAGTTCCCAGGACCTTCAAATTTCCTCCAGATATTGATTTACCCGCGCAGAACAACTTCCCCATGCACGTCCAATATCGACGTAATGGATCCTGTCACATGATGTACCCTGTTCCTACAAGTGTCAATTTGACTTCAACCACTGACAATATGGTAACACTGAGAGCCCTGGTCGCGAGGCCAAGAGTAACGGAATATTTGAACAATTCTAGTTTTTCTGCACAAACCGTTTACAATGCCCATTATAACAGACAAATGGATTCACTACCAACACAATTTCAGAATAGGAAAGTAATCTATAGTCGAGAACCTCCGAGACTTTCCCACTTTGGACCATTTCCTCAAGCAGGAAGTACATTTCAAAAGAGCCACTGTCAATTATATTCAAATGACTGTTTAATTCGAAAATTTTCTGAGGTTGAGTCCCTTAGCGACGTAGATCCACATGAGTTTGACAAATATCTCCATGGAAGCTTGAAATCATGCGCAGTTTCAATGGGGGCGCGCGAGAAGGACATAAATTCAAATAACTTAACCGGATGTAACGCAAAACAATGTGCAATGAACAATTACATACCTCCTCGAGATGAGCATGAAAGTGGGTATGATTCATGTAATTTTACGAGCCACAGCGAAAACTATCCTGATTCATACACAGCACACATGGACACCGAGGACAATCATTTTGCAGGGTCGCAGAATCTTGAGGACAGTAATTTGGACAGTAATAATAGCGATTCGGGGGCTTCCGCACCTGATAAAGACTCTTTAGTGTACGGCGTCCTCGGCAAATCTTGCTCGTTCGAGGACTATTACCACAGCTCTGATAACTCATATAACCCCTATCTGGTTTCAGCACTAACAAATTCCAAAACCTTTTGATAAACTCCTCAGGCGTCGTACGTATACCATACGCAAGCCCGATTTTAGAAAGCCGCCCGCCTGTGGCAAGAGAACAAATTTATAAGGTAAAAAGAATGTCTAGGTAACACATGCCAATTGATAATGACAGTTTCTGATGATAAACTCCAGAACCACTTTTCCCATGGTATTCTGGCTGGAGAATCGACACTGTTTGCATAATTGTGTATTTGTGTATAATGTGCCTTATTCAGACTAAAATGCTAGCATGTCGCAAAAGGTAACTTTTTAAATTACATTTTGAAATATAAAGAAACCCTTGGAAAAAAAATCATTTTAAAACTTTCTACGACTGAAGCTAAATTTTAATTACTTGTTTTGTTTGTTGTTTATTTGTTTTTTTTATATATATATTTTTGTAATTATGATTTTGTTTATGTTTAATTTGTTATTTTTTTTTATTTAAAAGTGTTTCTTTTCCTTACCCGATAAATTATATGTCCATGAAAAAAACACTTGTCAGTTCGATTTTGTTTACTTTTAGAACGCCTATTACATGCTTTGCAGTAATATTTGTTCAATTTTCAATTTGTATTAACACTGTATATCAAAATTAAAATCATATTTGAGGCAAAGGTGTGCAATGGAAATAAGAACTCTGTTCTATATTCAAAAAATCACTTCTTTGCGAGTGTAATGATAGTGTTTTCTCCAGCATTACTTATTAAAACAAGAAATAGTGTAATTTCACTTTTTCTACTAATATCGTAACTCAAGAGTCAAGTCACCACTTTGACCGATTTCGTTTGTCTTGGAAATTGTTTTATTATTTGGCTACCACTGTTCATTTCCAAGACAGGATTGATGTACATTTATAAGTAATTATTTGAAAATGTATTTTTATGGCAGGTGTTTTCAAGAGCTTATCTCCATTTAGAAACCAATATATGAGAATGTTCCTTTTCGACAAGCTTCACTTTCAGAAAGCCATCGTTCCAGCCCTGTGTGCATTTTTCGCTAAATCACCCTTTTTAGTCCGCCACACAATGGGTTTTCCTAGCTTTCAAACATTTTTAATTCTCCCACATGCCCTTTGACCTCCGAGACTTTGGCCTAATTTAACATCTTACGTGAAGCTACTTCGCTCAAGCTATATATGATTCTTCTACAACCGTTTGGTTACAGTGACCTTGTTTCATTATTGTGCTGGGCGGATGCAACAAACCAATGTGCAAGTAACCCGGTACGTTGAGGTACTCTGTAACATTAGGCATTTATTTGCCGGTACGGCCGTACAGGAAAGAGTTTAAATCTACTTGCGCACTGCTTGAAACTAATATAATCCATTCTTTGTTTTCTTTTGTTTTTTTTTTTTTGTTTTTTTTGTTTTTGTTTTTTTTTAAGAAGCATAACAGAAAAACAAAATTCAGAATGAAATCAATAAATCTGAGGTTGCTTAATATTGATTTATTTAGTAATATAACGGTTTAATGTTTACGAGAAGCACGATGTTTGTAAAAGTGAAGCCAATACACAAGTGGCTGTGGTATATACCAGTGAGGGCTGATATATGCCAAAGTATGGTCAATACACAAGTGGGCTGTTGGTATCTACATAAAACTCCAAACATGTCAAAGTGAGGCCAATACAAAGTATGCCGTGGTATATACAAGAGAGGTGGACACATGTCAAAGTGAAGCCAACACAAAATGAGACTAAGTTACAAGTGAGCTGCAGTATATACAAGAGGAGTCCAGTGTATGTCAAAGTGAGGTTAAGCCACAAATAGGTTATGGAGGTTATGGTATATACAAGATACAACACAAGGCCAACACTCAACAAGTGTGCTGAATTTTGTAAACGAAAAACAAGATGTGGGAATTACATTTGTGTTAACTGTGGAATTTAGTTTTAGATAAATTCGTTTGGGAGAAAGTTTGTTTTTAAAAAAACACAACTGAATGTAGCAGTTTAAAGCAAAATCTCGAGACAAGGTCAGTGTGAAAAAGGGTTTTGTAGAAGTACCATGTATGTGATAGAGATATGGCGTAAGTTGCCAAATTTGGCCCTTAATATTTGGGGTCTTTGTGTGTGTGCGAGATTGAAAAATGTCTGAAAATGACTTGGGTAGTTGACTACGGTTTGGCAAAAGATGCTGGACTGTAACAATAACTGTCTGAAACTGAAGATTCGTGGTCAGGGTTCCAAAGTATTTAATATTTAACTTCCTAAATGTAAGCAGCTCTTTAAAAAAAAAAAACTTTTGCTTTCAAATTTAAAAATAAACAGCTCTGGCAAAACCTGTGTTTTACCGCAAATCTATTTATGTTTATCTCTCTTTCATGGAATTAGTCGGTAATAATGTACAACAATTTCTAAATTTTGGAAACGTTTGTTTCTAATGAATACACTCGAAAACCTATGATGCTTTATATTACACCATTATGCATCTAATTTTAGAAGATAATTATTTTAGTGCATATTTGGATATTTCTGGAAACTAAATAAATATAACACAACATTTAACGTTAAGTTAGAACTTAGTGATTTTTTAGCTCCACTACCATAGACCAGAAGAGCACATGGGATTGTCTTTTTTCCGTACGTTAGCACATGTTTGCTATCGCTACTTCTCCTAAACTACTGGAGTTTCCCTTGAAAAATTTACACACACATTCATCCCATGGTCTAGGTAGTCAAAGATGAAACAGCGAACATCTTAGAAACTTTGTTATCGACACTCTCACTGAACAAATGGTCATATCAACATGGGGATTTGTTAACAGACTTCTTATGATGTCTACTTGTTCCTAAATAAAAATGGTGCTGATCTCAAGTACAATATGACCGCCACTCTTTAAAATCTTCTGATCGCTACTCCTGATTAGAAAGTTATAATGGCGTAACGTTTTAAACAAAAGATTTCCTATGATGTCCACCTAGTATCAAATTAATAGCGCCAATGTAATCAAATATGGCCGCTATACACGTTATGTCAAAATTCTTTTTAACGCTACCCCTTCTGAATGGACGGTCCTATCAACACGTGGTTTTCACCCAAAAAATTTTATGATGTCTACTTGGTCCTAAATTAAATTGGTGCTGATTAGTTCAGTATGGCCACCACTAGAGCCATCTAGAAAATCCTCCTGAACGAAAAGTCATATTGATATCGGTCTCAATCAAAAGACTTCTTATGATGTCTGCTTTTTCTTAAATTAAAATTATGCTGCTGATCTGGAGTCTAATATAGCTGTCACAGTAGCCAGCTTGAAAATCTTGTTGTCACTACTTCTCCCGAATGGATCGTCATATCATCATAGTGTTTTCACTAAACGACTTCTTATGTTTTGTTGAACTTAATTTAAAATTGTGATAGTCTGACGTCCATCTTGAAAATCTTGTTATCGCTTGTCTTCCTGAGTTGACGGCAAATCAACATGGAGTTTTCACTGAAAGACTTCTTATATTGTCTCGTTGATTTCGAACAAAAATGGCATTGATCAATTGTCCAATTCGACCGTCATAGCAACTATCTTGAAAATCTTTAATCGCAACTCCTCCTGAACAGAAAAATTTATATTTATGTGGGGTTTAAAATATAATAGCATCAATCTGAATTACAATATGGCTGCCACAATGGCCAGCTTGAAATACTTGTTATCACTACTTTTCCTGAATGAATGGTCATATTACCATGGTGATATCACTGATATGGTTTGTCGACATTAAGTTACAAAGATATTGAGCTGACGTCCAGTATGTGGCCATCTTGAAAATCTTGTTTTCGCCACTGTCCTTCATTGGACAGATATTTTGACATTTTGATTTCATAAGAAGAGCTCTTACGGGGGGGAGGGGGGTAGTTGTTCCCAAATAAAAATGACTAACCCTCAATACGCTCACCATGGTGGCTATCTACCCCTCCCAAATGAATGGCTATATTAACATGGGGCTCTCACCAATATGATAAATTGTTGTTCCTAAATGAAAATGGTGCCAGTCGTACATCTAATATGGCGGCCACGATGCCTGTGTTGAAAATCTTGTTGTCATGGTTCTGAATATGATCATTATGAAATAGGGTTTTCACCAATGACTTCCAATGATGTCTTACTTTGTCCTAAATGAAAGTTATGTCTATCTAACATCCAATGTGTCTACCACAACAGCTAATTTTAAAATCGTGTTATCGCTGAAGAATATGGCTTCAACACTAAGCAGTTAAAAGGAAGCCATGGTCTTGTCTTCAAGTCTTGAAAATTCGTTTCGCTCTGTACAGCGGTAGTCCGCTCCACGGACTCTTATTTTCTTAACATTGTGTGATGTAAAGATTTCGTGAATGTTTAAGGCAAATATAACCACCAAACTTTATGCACTAGTCTTTTATATTGCCGACATATTTCTGGTGCAGTTTTTATTTATTTTTATGCATCAGATGTGAATGGCACTTCACTGGCAATAATAGAATGTTATGCTGCTGTACCTTCATGACATGCGCATGAATCTCTAATACTGGGTGTCTAAGCACAAGGTACTTTACATTTCCAGTTTAAATGACTTCAAAATTTCTCTTATTTCGTCCTTTCCACCATGAGTGCCATATTTTTTTATGGAATAGATAAAAATGCATTTGTAAATAAACATATTTCAAAGATTTATGTAAATAAATTGTTGACATCTAAATTCTGTATTTTTCGTCTTTCTTTTAGAATACACAAAGGGTACAGGATATGCTGCCTGATTATACTGTGATAATATTACACGGAACGTTTGGCCTAAAACTTTGGTCCACTTCTATTAAATACCTAAGTTTCGTTCCAGATTTTTCAACCATGGAAACTTTATTTAACGAAGTTAATTTTCAGTAGCTATGCGAAGAGCCATGATTGTGTTCATCAGATCTAAAACATTTTTTCTGCACGGAAATGCACTGTTCAATTTACGAACATTGAACAGTGCATTTCCGTGCAGAAAAAAAAGTAATGATTGTGTTCATCAGATGTAAAACTTTTTTCTGCACGGAAATGCACTGTTAAAGTTACGAACATTGCATTTCCGTGCAGAAAAAAAAACAGTTTTAGATCTGATGAACACAATCGTCACTCATCACTTTCAGTTTAAAATCTTTCAGTCTTCGCTGCATTTTCGTATGTTTGTATTTAAATAGAAAACAAATGTTGTAATTATTTGTTCGGAGATTGCTAACCAACTTTGAGAGATAATAGATATTAGAGTATCACATTTAAATTCTATAAATAAATTTAAATTTTCGGTCAACTATTATTCAAATTCATAAGTACAGTTAAACATACGTAAACCATCTCAGGAAGAGGACATTCTAATTAAGATCACAGCTTAATACAGATTTTTTTTCTTATGAACACCTGTTGCTGGAAATCTTATAAATGCTGCTGTTTATCACAGATTATTTATTACTACAGATGGCCATTAAGGAAGGTTGGACTGATTTGAGTGCAAAATGAAGAAAAGGTGATCTGTGAGGCCTGATGGACAGTCTTCAGTTTAAAATATAATGAAATAAAAACAGTATTTCAGAAAGAGTTGATAAGAAGATTTGTTGTCGGTGGAAATATATGCTCATATAAAGTTGTATTAAAATTTGTAATTATTTTTCAAAATCTTAAAAACAACATATAAAACTTCAGCTCTTTTTTATACAGTTGTATTTTTTATGGTAAAGATTTTATCTATATTCTGTCTTACATACCTAAACGTTAAATGCTCACGTTCATCTATTACTATTGCAAGAATAAGTCTCATATTACCTTCTAATTAAATTTTCTCTCTCTCTCTCTCTCTCTCTCTCTCTGCATAAACTTATATATATATATATATATATATATATATACATATACATATACATACATACATACATACATACACAAACACAAACACAAATACATACATACATACATACACACACATACATACACACATACATACATACGTACATACACAAGCACAAACACAAATACATACATACTAACATACACATACATACATACATACATACATACATACATACATACATACATACATACATACATACATACATACATGCATGCATGACACATTCGCAGTGTCTATCTATCTGGCTTCTGTGTTATCCAACATTACAAATAAAACCAATATTTAATTGTCACCATTTATTTTAGCTCCCTTGCTAAACTCTGCAAAGGCAAAGTTTGCTAAACAAAGATAATTATATAATGACCTTTAAAGTTTATTTGAAATAGGTTCCTTCTTATGCATATCTGGCAGAATAACTTGTCAAATCATTTTCACTGTTGAAGTTGCATACTTTTAAATAAATCAAAATGTTCAAGTTCGATGCAATATATATATAATTATCATTAGAAAGACCTGACATGTTTACATTTAATGAATTGGTCAATTCAGAAAATATTATAAATTTACGACTCCTAGTTGTTATATATTTACAGCTTTTAAGCTGAAAATAATATTCTCTATCTAAGCAACTGACATATGATGATGACAACAACAATGACAACGATGATTGTAATTAATATCAATATTATTGCTATTGTTGTTAACATAATTTTTACTTTTATTAGGTGTGATTTAAATTACAAAATTAACTTATGTAAAGTCTTGGCGCCCAGATTTTTTCTCCCAAATCCGCTGATAGGAGAATGCATGTGTGCATTTGTGTGTGGGTGGGGTGGGGGTTGGGGAATAAGTGTGTTTGTGTATATATCTGCGTGAATGAAAGTTAATTTTGCATGCTTATCATTCTTTTCATACAGTTATGGACTTTTACTTCCGAATTTTGTCAATACTTATTATGTATATATTACTGTAACCACCTTCATGTATTGCACTATCTGATACTAATGTACCGAGTTTGTATCATTACAGTCCACCTGGGTTTATTGAAGTAAATAAGTCTTTGTATCGTCACAGTCCTATTTGTTTTATGGAAGTAAATAGTCTTTGTATCGTCACAGTTCAATTGGGTTCATGGAAGTAAAATAAGTCCTTTTATCATCACGGTCCGATTGGATTTATGGTAGTAAAATAAGTCCTTGTATCGTCACAGTTCCATTGGGTTCATGGATGTTAATAAGTTTTTGTATCGTCACAGGTCATTTGGGTTAAAGGAAGTAAATAAGAGTTCGTATCGTTACATTCCAATTGGGTTAATGAAAGTAAATAACGTCTTGTCTTATCACCTATGCATGACAGACATGCTAACTAGGCCACCTAGTAAATAATTCTCCTCTAAATACACAGTCACTCCTGATTCCTTTAACAGAAATCAAAGGTACTTTTAGACGTGATAATTTTAAGTCACAAATATTCACCAAACAGAGCGGAAAGTGTTATCCATGGATCCTGTAGGAGGATGTGTGATCGTATGAAGTAAAATTACACAGATATTAACATACAGCTCAGAAGGTGTTAATTCTATTGGATAAATACTCGAACTAAGAGAACGGACAAAATAGTATACACCAGCCTATATAGGCGAACTTAGTGTTTGTGTTTTAATATACGACACACAATGGTTATTTGAAGGAAGCTGTGTTAGTTCCAAATAACATCATATATCAATCCTATTAAAATAATAACAACCCGCACTCAAGCAGTAGCTCAAAAATTACGATCATCTTGCCATTGTGTAGTGATGCTGATCACCTTGCCAGTGTTTAGTGATGCTGATCACCTTGCCAGTGGTGATGCTGATCACACTGCCAGTGTGTGGTGGTACTGATCACCTTGCCATTTTGTATTGATGCTGATCACCTTGCCAGTGTGTAGTGATTCTGATCACCTAGCCATAGTGTAGTCATGCTGATCACCTTGCCATTTTACATTAATGCTGATCACCTTGCCAGAGTGCAGTGATGCTGGTTACCTTGCCACTGCGTGGTAATGCTGCAGACATAGATTACTCTCCGCTGGCATAGGTTTTATGTTTTTAATTTGTGCCGTATCATTATTTATTTTCATTGTTTAGTTTAAACTCATTCACACACACACAGGTGGGTGTTTTGGAGTTTTGTTTTTTCACATGAAGAAAGACTCGTGTCATGGCCATCATCATTAATTGCAATCATTTTGATATCTTAATGGAAACTACACGAGTTTATGTTGTTCTGTCACAGCACGTTTTAGATCGGTGTAAGGTGATACCCTTTGTTTTTCACCCAGAACAAAACGTAAAATGTGTGTCACATATTATCCTTGGGGCGAATCTTTATCTTCACAACCAGGTTTAATCACATTCTATTAAAATCAGCCGTTCTTTAGAGGACAAAGGATCTAGATTCTTGCATAGAATAGAGAAAGTCATGTAAACCTTTTTTCTCACTTTGATTTGTATCTATAAATGTGGTGACAAGAAAGACTTAATTATCAGCTTTTTAAATTAAAAAAAGAAACAATGACAAATGACATATGGCGTATATCAGTTATGCAAGCATTTTATTGTCTGCACATGTATATCCTTGGTAATGTTGATTTATACACACACATGCATGCGTCCATATGGCGGAACCAGAGATTTTAAATTGTCCAAATTTGACAAGTTTTCCCGTTGAGCAAGCAAACAGAAGTGGGCAAATGACAGAACTAATATTGACATAGTGTAAGGATTTATAGAACAATATTTCAAACGCCCCTCTACCTGATACTTGCAGCTATCCCTGAAAGACCGGCCGTATGATTCATAAAGGCTAGTTCCTGCTAATGGGACCAGTTCCAGGACTGGGCAACTTTATTTTACGTTACAAGTTAAACGAGTTAAAGATCAAAATACAGCTATATGCCCAGACATTTATACTCTCCACAATTTTAATGTCACATGTTATACAATTAAGGGATCAAAATACACTTATATGCCCATACATTTGTACAAACCGCAGCCATGC
Source organism: Megalonaias nervosa (assembly GCA_016617855.1). Taxonomy (NCBI): domain Eukaryota; kingdom Metazoa; phylum Mollusca; class Bivalvia; order Unionida; family Unionidae; genus Megalonaias; species Megalonaias nervosa. The sequence goes on along the minus strand of JAECUM010040153.1, from coordinate 644 downwards.
AATATATTTAGCTTCTCAACCAAATTCTTGTTAGCAGGAGGGAAAATGTGTTTCTGGCAAAATAACATTTTGAGATCTATATAGTTTCTTGTACAGGTTGGCTGGTTTGGCTGGTTCCCGTCTAAACTGTAATTTGGGCAATTCGCAACGTGGCTGCTTTTCGTACCCTTTTTTATATTTTGTTTTTTTTTTTATTTGACAGTTTTCATACAGGCGTTTGTATTCTTTTACTAGGAATAGATCGATAATCCACTTGGGCTCCTTCACTCCGACATCTTGCGTAACTCCATGAGATCTTCGCCGTATATACGACGGTCTGGTATAGGTTTATACAAACGATCATTACGCTCAAAATGAGGCTTACCAAATATCTGGTAAAGTCGCAGATTGGTTGACAAGTTAGTCAGCGTTTTTAATAAAAACTCAGATCACACAAATACACAATTGTTTAATTTTTCCTTATGTTTTGAACATACATAGTTAATACTGGTTTCGCAGACGCAGGAACTTATACACAAATATGTATGGATAAGTCCATGGAATTTGCAGGAAAACTTGCAGACTGTGTCACTAACTCATACAATACAGTAAAAGCCCGTGATTGACTCGATTTGTGCCTATACGTTATGTCATCTTGAAAGTAC
>JAECUM010040152.1:0-13160 GCA_016617855.1 Megalonaias nervosa | reverse complement strand
CATACATACATACATTTGTATTTTTAAATGATATGTTTCATTACGAATTTTAAATCTAATCTAATGAAACGAATAAACTGTTTTCAGTCTGAGTTGTAATATTTGGTTCTTGAGTCATTTTGACCATTTTTTTCTAATATAAATATGATGCATTTTAACCTTCCCTGCCATATTATTATCAATTGTATGATATGCAAGCAAGTCTCTTACTTAAGCAAAATAATTTCAACAATTTTTGTTAGCGTTTTACCTTTATTAACACATTAATAAGTGTATAAATGTGGTTTCTAGTCATCCGTTATCATTGTATATGCATCCGTTATCATTGTATATGCATATGGCTTTGTCGGGATGAAGCTGAGGTAACTACAGTAAATCGCTTTATCCAAAGACCCAGACTGCTCGGATTGGAACACAGGCACTTTTAGTCCTAGTCCAGCACCCTAACCACTGAACAGCCTAGTCTATGTTTATATTAATCACCCTTTATGATACACAGAAGAGCGTACCAGGCTTATTCTAGCTATCCGATCATAAAATGGTTCAAGCTTACTCTAAATATGGATTCAACTTTAAAATAGTCAGCTATGTACCCGTATATTTCCTCACGATAGTTGACACGCGCGTCAACAATTGCCAATATTAGTTGCGTTATCCATGACATTATTGTATTAATAAATAACTTTTAGAATCTTATCCTTGGAAATATGAATAACCAGCATTTGCATTAATATGCAATTTTATTCAGGATAATGTAATATAATTATAATGGACTTTCCTTTAAGTAACCCTGTTTACCACATACGAGAAAATAACACATCCTGTAGTTTTACCAATGTTCTACTCTACATACTGTAAATATTAATTTCAACAAAAATTATATAAAATTGAAATTTCATACTATATAACACATGCATTAATATCTGGTATCTGACACATCGATTGAATTTAAAAAAGAGAAATATATCGTGCGAGTTTATTATGTCATTTCATATAGTCATCGTACCAACCTATTTGGAAAATCCTAACAGGTACCTCAACAGATCAGATTTATATAATGTTTTATATCATCACATGCCTGTATGGAACATACATATTTTTAAACACATATCTTAGATACTGAACCATGTCAGTTTCGTGTCCTGGATGCACACCGTTCCACGTTCGAGCCTTCTACAAGTTACAAAGATAATTGAATTGGATCTAGAAAAAATAAATTCTACGGGTTTCATACTTTTCTGAAAATCGTCTACTTTGCAAGTGCAGTTTAGTGTACTGTACTGATACGTCCTCATGCCTGTTTGTGCGTACTTAATTGAAAATATAAGAATTGTTGCATTAAATTCCGAGATAGACCTATTTTACATGTACCAAATCTATTTATAGTTTTATTCCTACATCCAGTCGATGCAAATTCATACTCTAAGGCTATATATCTGTTAATGTCCATACCGTTTAATTTGGTTTTTGTCGGAAGTAAAGCACGCTAATTTAATCCTTAACAGATGTAATTTATGGTCATAAAACTCTTAATTTTATAATCTCTTTGGATTATGATTACACGTTTAACTCTCACTCTAACACATGCACATATGCATCTGAAACAATTTTCTTTCACCACAGTTAGCAGATATGGGATCTTGCAATCTAGCATGTTGCTAAAACGGTGCATTTCCAAGAATCACTTTCATGTCTAATCCCGCACCCGTTGCAGTTGGACTTAATTAGCCTGAAATAGACATAATATTTTCATTGCTCGGATACCTCTTAATTTGTTTTACGTTTACGTTATTCTCTGCCTATTAGAGTTAAAAGTTCGTTGCAGGTTACTCTTTTTCCTTCGAACGCTGATCTACATCTGTGGCTTGTCATTTTGTCTTTCAGTCTAAATAAGTAATGAAAAAGGAATTATAGTGATTGCAAGAAAGCGACGACTATGATTTCAATGTTTTTATTTCATTTTAGACTATATGACCTGGTAAAGGCAAAACTGATGATAATTTCATTTCTTCAACTTCATCAATGACTACATTATTGTTCAGTCATTTTTGAAGTAAAAGTAACAGTCTTGTGTAGAATCGCATTAGGTGGTTTTAATCTAATCGTAGTGTGACTTCTTTTTTAATTCAATGGCGCCGAGACTAATGTAAGACGTATTACCCATTTATGAGAACACAGAGGCTTCAATAGCAATTCTTGTGCGTATTGGTAGCTGAATAACATTCGAATGCATCTGCAACACTTGCAGAATCTTTGTATCTCTAGCAACATCGACAATGGTTAACACGTACTTAAAGGCTCGTCCCTTAACACGATCATTTCGAAGAAACAACAAATCAACCTGATGAATATCATTTAATATTAAAGAGTTGACAGAACCACCTGAAAACAAAGCAATGATGACATTCATACCTCCTTTAACGACCCATACTGCAATTCGTACTTCAGCACCTGGTCCCGCAATATCATTCAAGTCATGAATCAAATCGACATCGGCATGTTGATGTGCACGGGTATCATTTGATACATTAAAAGCAAGGTCATGTCTGTAACACGCATCATCAGCATGCTTTACTGATGCTTCACAAGGCTCTGGTTGGTTGTTAGAACTGAGACGTATATCAAGCGTGTATCCCAAACCGAACGTAACTGTATCAAGCGAAGTACATTTCACCGGAATATTTGCTCGACGATGTTCAGGATAACTCTTTTATTGCAGAAGCGTTATCACCGCCATTTTTTAAACCCCAAGGTCTGGATTCGGAGGCTGTCATAAACGTAAACTTCTTCGCTCCTCATCAAGCAATAAGTTCCAGTATTTGCCTCTCGTCCATTACTTGTTTGCACTCGAGTTGGATTTGCGGATTGTGCTTTTGCCCGAGATCGTACACAACGAAAAGACGTAATTTTATTGTAAACCGTATTATTCAATGGCATCATAATATGGATATTCGCAGATAATATTACCGTTGTTGTCTTCTCAGTACAGGCAACACCTTAACCATCCAAACATGTTGATAACATGAAGTTCTGTACTTCCAAACTCAGTTCACTGATCATTGGCCCTACTTGACGAGGAAATCACAACTGTTGTTGAATATGATTGGATAATGGCTAACGTGTGATAGGTTGTAGGTGTTTGCGAAGCCGGCTGATAATCAACCGTGACATTGGGTTTAAAAAAGGCTTTAGAAAAGAGTTAAGTAGCTGTGGCAACGGCATTACAATTGATTTATTTTCAGCCATCAATGAACCATTTACCACTGACGATCTGGATGTAAACGTAAACAATCTTGTAGTGTGCGACGACGTAATGTTTGAGAACCAAGTCAATCCCGCAACATTATTTTCACGAGGTCCTCCAAAAAAACCACTGATATCATCCCTTTGATTGAACAATATGCACATGTGACTAAAGTGAAACGGTATAACTGTAACATGTTGATATTCGTTGCATTGACGCCCATGGGCTATTTATTGGACCTGGTGTGTCGCTGAAAACACTTGGTATGAATTTCATGACCTCACTACTCGCTTTAACCAAACATTTGCACCGCTGATTAAAGCGATAATGGAAAATGCAAAGGGAATTTCAGCTCTAACGGGAATCGGATAAGAACCGGATCGTATGATAGCTAGATGCAACAAGAATATTAGAAAGGCAACAAGAGAAGCCTTAGCGACTTTTTGACTCTTGCCATAGGCAATAGAAAAAGTTAAAAGAGACGTTGGTGAAATTGAAGAAGCCTTTGGCATACATGCAAAAGGCACCCATTTACTTGATGAAAACATTAGAGAAGCAGTTACAAGGTTACCACATGCGTCACCCGAGTATTCGTCAGAAAAGAATATTGTCGTCAGATGATTTTCACAAGTCCTATAGATGTCGCTCTTAAACCTCCCAACTGAAAAGAGCACATGGTTAGAATGTCATCAAAGACACATGATAAATACATGAAATCTTAATGGCCTAAAATTGTATTTAGGGAGTTTACTGGAAGGAAACAATCTTCTGGTGACATGTGGCCTCATTTTACGAACATGCCAAGAAAGAAAGATCAGAAACAGAGCAAGTACTTTCACAAATGAACAGTAGGGCTAATCATGTAAATAAAAACAGAATAAAATTATGTGGGGTGAACGTTAGTCTCAGAGTTGGGTTTTGTTTTACAAAAAAATATACCCTTTATTGTTATATAAAATGCTGGAAGGTCTGAGTGCATGTATTGTCCCCTGTGTGATGATTATACAGACCTTAGAATACCGTCAACAACAACAACAGCAATAATTTTGATACTATGAATATCATCTGTTTTCTGAACTGATATTTAATTGGCTATAAAAGACTATTCTTCCTGGAAGTCAAACACTGAATATAAAAGTATCACATTCACGTTAAACAGATAAAAAATACCCTACCCTTAATATATTGGCTTTTACAAAATAGTTTTTCACACGAGACGTACATCATCTCTTTGCCTGAACGTACATGACCCATGTCTACTCAGCATTTAGCGTCACGCATTCCTGATATTTTTATTAGGAATGCTACAAGATTTTATGGCAAAGCTCACTCTGTATTTGATTTTATAATATTAAGTATGATTTTACTAATGTTGTTAAATATTGTCTCAACATAAGCCATTATATTATTTAAGAATAATTTATTTAAGTTTATCAATTTAGGACATAATTGTGAAATATAAATTGCTCAGATATTAGGTTTCCTAAAATGCACATTAACATTTTCGTCGCTTTATTAATGTGCCAGCTTGGTTTGTGTTTGTGAGTAATTGAAACTTCTGTCCGAACCATGGATGAAATTGTAACCTACAGTTGAGAGTACATTGATTCTGTCACTTGTGTGGGTCTATCATACGTTGTCTATGACAAAACGAAATATAAAACGCATGTATTTTTGATTTCTTTCTTCATTACATACTACTTTGGCACACTTTCATCACTTCATGAATTAAGTATTAAGTATTACAATGTGCAGTTTTATATTTTCGTCTTGAGAAAAGAAAAAATATATAGTTTCAATACAATTTTGTGGCGTATTTTATATAAAAGTACAGATCATTGTTGATTCGGAACCAAATTAAATGATAAACAAGTCAATATATATAGGATATGGGAGGCAATGTGAATTCAAAGGTAAATGGGAACCATGTAGGCTGCTTTTTTGTATTCGGATCATACTAATTATTAATGGATAGGAAATGTCGATGATATATTTCTTCTTGAAATTCCCCCAGTTTCTGATAAACAATGTAAATCAGTTGTTGAATTGTTAATCAATGTACACATTATATATATATATATATATATATATATATATATATATACACTATATAACAACATACTTATACTATACTATATATATATATATATATATATATATATATATATTATATATATATATATACTATATATATATATATATATATATATATTACCATTAGTAAAATAGCATTGATGCTGCTTTCTTGTTATTGCATCTGATTGACTTTGTTGGGTTTCTTCTTTTAGTTGACTGAAAAGAACCGAAGGTTAAGATTAAGGTTAAGTGTATACACTCTATTAATTTGTCATGGGTTAGACATTGATCATTATGTTAAATTAGCCGAAAATGACAGTTGTCCATATGTTAAATTCAAGGTCATGCCTTATTGCCCTTACTTGTCCGAAACATCACTTAATATTTGCATCACATTACCATCATATCTCTCATCCAGTGTCAGTTATATGAGTAATTTAAAAATCGTTTCACCACTCAAAATACCAGCACATTTAATTGAATCGTTCTTTAGTAAGGTTAAAATACTGACATGATTTTGAGATTAAAATATAGATGTCCACTGAAAATTATTTGTAAGTAATCTGGAACATAGGACAATAATTGGAAATTATTTTATGTGTCATAAGTAAAATATATCAGTATGAGACGATTTTATATTTCTGCATTGGAGGTACAAAGGGTAACACCACTTTAATTAACTACTTACTTTTCCCATGCTTTAAAAGAAAGACTTCCTAAACTATAATGGAAACATATCACTTAAGATAAATAAGAAGCAAATGCACACAAGTACTTATTTTTATAATTCGGACGACATGTTTTGCCAGTCTCATACTTCGACAGAGCGCTGAAATAGTATGCCATACGATACCATGCATGTGAAGAGTACATGAGTTAACTGATTTCTGTGAGTAATGATGAGTAAGATACCATGTTTATTCAATGTTTTAACTTTTATCTTTGATGTAGTCTGGTTGGTTAAAAGGACATGTTTACTAAATCCTTATGTCACAATCGACATCAAATGCAAGGGTGATATAAACGTCCAAATTCTCCACATGACAGCTATTCGTTATTGCTCTGTATCTTATGCCAATGTGGTTGTCATGTATTGTTAATCAATAACGAATTACTTTTCAGCCTGTACATGTTCATTCGTCTCTCCATACATTGTGTGAAAATAGACTGTTTTCATAAGGCAACAAACGTCGTTCTTTCTCAGCATTAGCTTCCTCACTTTTATGCTTTGGATTGTTTTGTAATAGTAATATCAATATCAATGCTCCTTTCAAATAATACAAAATGCAACATGTTAAATTTGCTCTTCTATCAAATATTTTAATTTCATAGGGTAGTATTCCATTATTATGAAAGAGAAATAATTGTAGACTTATATGTAGGTTTATTCAAGGAAATATCAACACTAGATACATAATATTCCACTCGGCATGCGGCATGTTTGTCTAGGATTGATAAATGCACCTGTTATATGATAGCTCTGTTGCTTTAATTTGACAGAACAGTCGATCGTAAACAGTTGATTAACCTCCGTTTTAGAAACCAGTTTATCAAGAGTAGAAATGTAAACAAAAGCGACATCAGTTTATGCATTTATCGTCCTTATCAGGGTGATATTTAGGTTTGTTCATGAAAGGTAAGTGATGTTCCATGAAGGCGGGTTTATTATCAAAATCAATTACTGGATCTCCATTATCGATATTAGTTATATAGAGTGGTCATGTCATTCAACCAACTCTCCAAATTGCTAACCCTGAGATCGCGTATTTGAATCTCAAAAACGCGCATTTATATCGTGTCGAATACGTGATTATACCGTTTAAAAGATAGTTTCGATTGGCCCTCTCGACATCACGTGCTCAACCTTCGTAAAGAGGCGTTCTCACGTTATGGATCGGGTTGTGAGATCGTTTTTCTGTGTAGAACAACGACGGAGAAATATCTCTTTCATCTCTTTCTTATATTGTCATTGTAGGGCACATGGGCAGGAAAAACCTTCTCTATCTCCATTATCATATGCGCAACTTGTCACAACAGCCCTTACCTGTAACACCTTTGCAACCTAAACGTGCAACTGTTGTAGTAATTGTTTGTACACTGTTTGATCTGTAGTATGATTATATTTGGTTTGCCTATATATATATATATATATATATATATAATGGCGAAAACGTCTCATATACATGCTAATAATATTTTTAAGGAATTTGTTGAGGTTTCTAATATTCTGGGTAGCCTACCATATGACTGGCAAAGAAAATTAAATCACTTTTTTCCTTTAAAGACGTCATACAGATTTATCAAAGAGGCTCCAAAGATGCGAAATGCATTTTCGGATACATGTCTGGAACATCTTGATAAATTTATTAATTTAGGAATTAGTGTAGACTAGCAACGACGCAAGTTTGATCAAGCTTATGGGATAACAACCCATATGTAATAACATTGTAACTTTGAACCATTCATTGCTCCTAGCAAAACATATCAATCTTCAGAATTTATGTTTGAAGTGTACACTTCATATCTCTCACATCTGTCAAGAGGATCATGAACCTACGTTGGTGTATTTTTCCAACATCTCTTGGATATGTTAAATTTACTTTAATATTTGTTTAAAACTAAATATAATCAGTCCATGCGCTCATATATACACGAATATTTGCAAAATACCTACATATACGAAATACTTATAACACATAATCTGTGCACTCTACGATTAGTCTATACAGTTTAATATTTTTTGAAATTACATAACCATAACACACACACACACACACATACATACATGACATAATCATACATACAATATTTACATACATACATGGAATATGCATTTATACATACACATATACGTTCTTACATTTACTCATTTCAAATTTATATGCTATCGTGGAATCAAGACGGAGAAATATCTCTTTCATCTCTTTCTTATTATGTTTTAGGGCAATATCAAAAAATTCTCTACCCATCAATATCCAATTTTCTACAGCCCTTGCGTATTTGATAAACGTCACTGTTTGTAATTGTTGTAATGTTTTCTGTAGTATGATTATATTTGGTTTGCCTATATATATATATATATATATATATATAATGGCGAAAACGTCTCATATACATGCTAATAAATATTTTTAAAGGAATATTGTTGAGGTTTCTAATATTCTGGGTAGCCTACCATATTGGCTTCATTATGTTTATATTGAAATTGCACATGTCGTGGAACATCAAATTTATTAATTTACCAATATAGTGTATCTTAGCAACGACGCAAGTTTGATCAAGCGATAAAACCCATATGTAATAGGTTGAAACGATTTAATTTTATATTTTTCATTGATGCAGTTCTGTCTTTCTAATGTTCATATACGCTACAGCAAATATGGAATTTGCAAGTCATGAACATATCCAAAATGCATATATGATGGCATACATTCATACATCATATACGTTCTTACATTTACTCATTTCAAATATATATAATGGAATCAAGAGCTCAGCAAGTATATTCTTATTAGTTTTATTGGCAATATCAAATTTATTCGTCTACCAATGTATCTTCACTTCATATTCTTCACATTGTCATAGAAACCTAGTCCTGACATTATGACGTCATTGTTTGAATATATATTGCTGGTGATGCAAATAAGAGACAGAGTGAGTGACATATGCTGGAGATAGGAACTTGAAAAGAAGTTGTTCTCAAGATCCTAGCAAACGTCCATTTAAGTAGTCAAGATACAGGAAATTCTCAGTCAGCATAACATCAAGTGAACACGGAAGGTACTCTAATAGCATACATGATACTTTCCAGGGATTTCAGTCATCGACTATTTTATGTTCTGATAGACAAGCATAATTAATTAGTCCGATGTTAAGGATTTTGAAAAAACAGTTACAAGCTCAATAATGCTGGTGTGCAGTTAGAAATGTTCGAGATGATAATCTGCTGAACCGTTATTACATCAGCTGTCTCTTTATGTATCTATCTCTGTCTGTCTCTCTATCAAACTGCATATAACATTTTATCAATCTGGTTATATGCATTTATATATTAGAGGCAAGGGGGCTCACTACCGAGAACATCAAACAATTCTTATGTAAGATTGACTTTTCTCTTCGTATTCCCTGCCCCTACAAGGATCTTTCAAATCAAGGCACTTTAACTTTTAAGCTTAGTAATTGATACTCAGAATTGAAAATAGCTGATCTGAAACTTAAAATAGGGCACATTAAAAAATCATATATGATTCCCACAGAACAACGTTTGTTAGCATGAATGGTTTTTATTGGTTTTATTATTATCATTATTATTAAATGAAGAACAACAACAACATTCCGGAAGAAACACTATGTTTACTTTCTGAGAATGATATTCATTTTAAAGTGCCCGTTAAAGACTTTATTTTTTTAACTCCTTCTTCTTCTTCTTCTTAATATTTTTAAGTTCTCTTGTAAAGCAAAACAAAAACTCAATGTTTCATATGTATTCTTCTCAGAGTATTGAAAGAGTAAAATCCTTGATACTGTCTTTCTCTGTAGTGTTTCTCTTCCCTTTCTCTCCATGTTTCCCTTCACAGTAGGTATACGTGTCAGCAATGAGTTAAAAGAATGCTGAATGCACGGTTAGGTACTGACACTAGTCTTACCAATAACAATATATAGGTGACGTATAACGAATTTATTAATTTTATTCTGACAACTTCCCATTTTCTCCTTCGCGAATTACTACTTTTGGTGTCGCTCTAACAAAAGAGGTTGCTTTTCATTGCATCCACTGTTTATGAATCAGAAAGATTCATAATTATCACATAGTAGGTATAGTTTCCTATATTATGTGCAGTTTTATATTTTTGATATTACCACCTGTTAAAATATCACTTTATGTGATTCTGATTGGTCCAAATAAGCCTATGAAATTATTGTGCAGTATCCTCTTTACTGATTGGCTGGGATAGTGGGAAAACGTTTTTAACCTTGCCTTCTGGAATGTTTTGTTTTGAATGAACATTTTGGCGGCCATTTTTTAACTCGACTCGCGAAAGGAAATTGAGGAAAACTAATCTCGGCTGTCTGAATATGGATATGTTACCCCTATAGGGGTTTGTTATGTCATGTATAACAATATCATCATAAGAATAATGGCATAAAACTACATGACAAGAACAACAATAAGAAGTAAAACTAAGGGTTTTGTTTTTCTTGATAGCGGTTGGCGGGGAGATCGGCGGTATATCTGTAACATAGATATAGAATCTACCGTATATACATGCGTGGTTTAAATGCTAACTTACAGAAGTAAAAACACTCACCTCTGTTCACAGAAGAATCTGGACATAAATGGGTCTCCTAACTGACAGAACTTTATCATTCGTCATTTTGTAACAGAACAAATCTATGCTGTCTCATCTGTTTGTTTTAGTTTTTGTTCTTCCCATAATCCACCAAAATGAATTGTTTTGAGCTGTTTGCATCCCAGTGCTTACACCAGACAATTTTAATATCGAGGAGGATATATTTATCCCTTTTGCTGTTCTCTGTAGTATCATAAACTGAATAAGTATATTGTTGTTTTCCTTTACTTGCTATTTCACATCTACACTTTTATCTTTTACATCTAATCCGGATTTAACTCTCCTATATGTCAATATTCTACTACATCGAGTCTTACTGATCCTGCCTTCTCGTACCAGATCATGTCTCCATTTGCTGGATAATTATATTTGGCCTAAGGCACCGTGACTACCATTAGCTTCATAATTAGCACACACACACACACACACACACACACACACACACACACACACACACACAGAGCAAAGCAAACTAATTAGTTTTGATATTTCAATAGACATATTTATATAGTTGAACACATATACACGTTGCAGTTAATAAATACATTAGCTGACATAGCATTCCTCATTTAGTAATATTGGTCATTGTGTTTCAGGATCATGTATTATCATGAATTTGACAAATCTGACGCTGTCTTTGTATATGAGAAGAAAAAGTCACTATGTCAGTTATACATACATGCATACATACATACATACATACATACATACATACATACATACATATGCAAACGTAAATAGCTGCATACCAATTAATAACGTGTACTGTTAATCATGACTCTGAAATTCCTTTTGACTAGAATAAATTAATTTTTACACCGACAATCAAATAATAAATCACAAACAACCCTTTGTTTTAAGATGAAATGCAAGTTTACCTTGGGAAATAAGAAATGAGCGTTTACCTCTCACAAGCAAACGACGCACTGGCAAAGAAGAAGCTTGAATTTACCTGTTACATGCGTAGACAGCAGGGTGAAAGTTAAAGATTTACTAAAATATGAAATTCACATATCCATGTGTAAATAAACTTTGATATAAAATACGAAGCCCGGCATAATCAACCTTATTTCTATTTTTCCAGTGTGTTGGATTCGGATTGTTAACGTAGCTTAACAATTTGTCAGTCATATCGTTACAATGTCGGCAGTGTGGCAGTTTTATAGCGATGCCTAGCACTGGGACGTTATGCCGTAGACATGTAGCATCATGTCCCACCCAGTCATCTTATCCTGACACGAAGTCAACCAATCCTAACTAATCTCTTAATGCTGAGCACGTGGGGAGGCAGCTGTTAGTACCATTTTTTATAAGTTTTTGGTGTAACTCGACAGGGATTTTAACCCTCGACCTCCCGCATCCGAGGCGGAGGCTCTAACCACTTAGGTCACCGAAGCGGTTCTTTTCTAGGTCTGAAGCACGATGAATATATCACTTGTCGTAATGCTTCTTGTTGAGATACATGGTCTGTGTTTCCCACGTTTGGCAGCTATTTTCGATGACTGTGCACGCGTAAATACTTGCATACCGATTAACTGTATTCTTAAATAGGACTTTGAAATTTGATGTTGATGGTGCAATGGACAGTTTATATGCACCAATTTAATGCCTCATTTACCGGCCTGGTAGAAAAAGTCATAAAAAGTTTATTCCATTACATGTTATTGTAATGATAACTTTGTCTACTGGATTTCATATATTTTTTAGAAATTCAATTCAGTTCTGTTTGACACGATAAACAGACAGTAGTTGAAATACTGTATCTATTTTCTGACCTTGATTCAGAAATCAGTAACGGTTCTAGTAAACAACATTTTTATTTTTCTTTTCCCAGAGTAAGCACCAGTGATTTTAGCTAAAGACATACTTGGAGTACGTGACAAATAGCATGTGTATATTGTTTTTCCCGGTGGGATGAATTTTTTACCCCCATCCGGGAATCTGTTTTGCGTTTTAGTTGGGCTAATAACTCATGTTATCATAAGATTTTGCCAGTTGGGTTCTAAATCTTTGACACCTAAAGGTGTTTTGTTGTGACCAGTTTGAGCCGCATTTTTTATTTATGGAATTATTGATTCCTTCCCTGGAAAATACTAATGCTCATACAGAATTATTGGACAAAGACATTTATCCAAATTATTCGTAATTCTAAACTGGAATATTGTTTTCTGTGATTCAATAAGGAACTGTTGACATGGCAAGACTGTGAAGGTCACGACATACGTCATCACCTTCCATCGTGAATTTTATCGGGATTTTAACTGTGATTCATTTAGGACTTTTCATTGATAGGACTTCTATTTTTAAATTCTTGGAATAATTTTGGATTTGATTAGTAAACCGTAAGTCCTTTTTCTCATGTTTCTCTTGCTTTTCTTGGGAAATAAATAATTTGTTAAATTTTACAAAAGCTTGTTGTCTTCACTCTTTTCGTGTTACTTTTTGTACGAGCCTAGACACGTAACAAGATATATATATATATATATATA
>JAECUM010040151.1:0-20267 GCA_016617855.1 Megalonaias nervosa | reverse complement strand
CTCTCTCTCTCTGCTATGTATACGTAAAGATGCCTGAGGGAAACAAGACCATATATTTACAAAAAGACAAAATAGCAGAGAAGCAGACACAGTGATAAAGAAGCATACGTACTGTTAAGAAAGCAAAGATTATAATTTCGCTTGTATTTACATCATTGTACATTAAAGGAATGGTGCCCCAAGTGGCCGAGTGGTCTAAAGTGCTTGCCGTTACCAATCACTGCCATCTGATCTCAGCGAGGGTTATAGTCTCGCGCTCAGCCAATGTAGGTATGTGAGAAAGCTTGCCAGTAGCGTCCCGTTGGTCAGTGGTTCTTAACGGGGATTTCCGGGTTCCTCCTCCAACAGTTATACTGGCCGTCATAGCCCATCTTACGCTGAAAAATGGCGTTAAACCTAAAAACAACCACATTAAAGGAATCAGTCCTCTCAGTCATCGTTTAAACCCTTTTTTTCTTTAAAGGGTCACAACCAAGGCAACGTAAACATCGAACAAAGTACATCAACGGAAGGCATTTTTTCTCCCTCTGTCTTGTCGGTCATCGTGTAGTTGTTAGGACAGTTATATCATCTTAGCTAGCCAAGGTTCCGATGTGTTAACCCTGTCAACAAACAGGGTTAGCATATCAGAACCTCGGCTAGCGAAGATGCAGTTATATATGTCCGATCTTTATGTATTTTACGTAGCTAAACAATTTTGCAATCATTACTATTCATCTGTTTCTCTCTCTCTCTCTCTCTCTCTCTCTCTCTCTCTCTCTCTCTCTCTCTCGCTTGTGACCCAGGCACAATCGTAAGTGTATATGTAAATCAAATGACAATTTACCTAATTACAGGAATTCTTCCGTACTAAATTTTTTTTAGCAAATCTCCGGTCTTTTGCCACCGGCATCTGATGGCATTGTAATGTACTATTCATATTTCTTTTTCTGTAACGGAAATCGGTACAAATACAGACGTACTAGATGTTAAGTGTATTATAAAATCACTAACAAATTTCGAAAACAACACTTTAAATGACCGAGCGCAAATATGTCGTTTAAAATGAGATTTTAAACGATCCAAATATGAATACATAAATTCATAACATTGTTCCTTGTCAAGCAAAGGAGGTTTTTTTCTGCATACATTGGCGTACAGTCAAGCAAAGGAAGTTTTTTTCTGCATACATAGGCGTACAGTCAAGCAGCATCACGCAACCATGGTGACTACCTCAGCTTATTTCAGCTTGCTTTATAGAAAGACTTGAAAACAAGAAGAAAAATTCTTGCACTCTCTGCATTTCGCTGAATTTCGATGAAAATGTCTCCTTTTTCTGTTTGGTTAATAATATTTATCTTTGTAATTCACTTGATGTTATCACGCTTTCCCTTGTTATATCCAGGGATAGCACTTAGTGTTATCATACATCTCCTTGTTGTATCCATGGATATCACTTCATGTTATTACACATCTCCTTGTTGCATCCAGGGATAGCACTTTATGTTATCATTTTTTTTTTTATGAAACGGAAGATGGCAAAATGTGGATATCTGTGAAAGGGAATGCGACTGTTGTGCCTCACAAGTTGTTAGTTATGAATTTCGTTGACAATTTAACTGTCATCATTTTTATTAGGACACTATATTATTAAAAAACAGCTTACAAATGTAAAGACAAATTTTGTGATTCTTAAATGTTATTAATATTACAGTAATCATTAGATTACGTGTGACGAGTTACATCATTATGATTCTCGTGTAAACTGACGAGTTAAATGATTCTCTCTCCATTGTAAACCGACGAGTTAGATCGTTTTGTTTCCCATGTAAACTGTCGAGTTAAATCACTTTGATTCCTATGTAAACTGACGAGTTAAATCAGTATGATTCCCATGTAAACTGACAAGTTAAAGCATTAAGATTCCATGGAAACTGAAGAGTTGAATCAGTATGATTCCATGGAAACTGACGAGATGAATCATTATGATTCCCATGTAAACTGACTAGTTAAATCATTATCATTCGCATGTAAACTGATGAGTTAAAGCATTATGATTCCAAGGAAACTGAAGAGTTAAATCATTATGATTCCCATGGAAACTGACGAGTTAAATCATTATGATTCCCATGGAAACTGAATAGTTAAATCATTATGATTTCCATGTAAAATCATGATTTAAATAAGTTTTATTCTCATATAAATTGATGGTCACCATGGTTACTGTTTTTTTTTTACCGTAATCTCATCAAGAACCAATATATTCTTACCATACTATCAAGCTTGTATTTACTCTTTCTCGCTACACCAATTTGCATATTTATAGATTATAATGTTTTGTTATTAGACCTGCACGGATTATAAATGTGTGTTCTGTTCTGTTCTGTTATTTATATCAAGCTGACTGAAGGACTCACGGTACTAATCCAGTTCCCATAGTGAACCTGTGCAAACACCATGATTATAAACATTCAATAACTTAAATTTCTGAGTGCTCATTATCAAACCTATATTTATCAGTATAGATGAAACCTGGACGACAGTTTCTGTGTAGAGAAAAGGATATGAGCCGCTGCATTTTCTGGACCTACATGTGTTTGAAATTTGTTCTTTCAATTCCGCACCAAAGAGTCAGGTGCTAATTTCAGTAATGAGTGTTCCAAACTCAAGACTGTTAAAGGACTGAAATTCCATCAATAAAACAATGTCTCTATATTTTTTAGTTACAACTAGGAAAAGCTCTCAAAAGATTCTTTTTCCTAGAAATAACTTTCATTATCAATCAATCCTGATCAGCCAAACCCATATATACTGTATTTAATGTTGTCCAATTCCAGACTGGTTCCAAATTTTTTCATGCAGTTAGTACCGCCTGTCCTGAATCTCTCTATTTGGAGCAATTTCCTAACCTCATGGAGTATGGAAATTCGATTGGTTGCAACCTGATTATTCTTGGACTTTTCATTTTTCACTCTGACTGTCCTGGAAATCCATGCACATCAAACTCCTCGATTCTGTTCACATTTTCAACCTCTAGCCAACCCACCCATAAACATGAACACATTTTAGACTGGATTCTTCATGGATCTGATGATAATATTCTAAACTCTTCATTGGTGTCCCACGAACTTGATCAGATCGCCTCCGCATCATTTGCCATCTCAATGAATCAGTCCCTAACCCTCGATCTCTGTTTGCTATTAAGAGAAACCTTGTGATAAATAGAACCAAACTAATGCATGACATCCGAGCAAACATAATATCTTCGTTTAGTTTTGAAATTTCATGGTGTTTGTTTCTGTAATCTTCTCTTTTTATGTGTTGTATGTGTTATCTAATATTGAAAGCGCTGAGAGCTTCTAAAGATTAGGCCCTATACTAGGTCCACGTTATTATTATTATTATTATTATTATTATTATTGTTGTTGTTGTTGTTGTTGTTGTTGTTGTTGTTGTTGTTTATCCGGTAACTATAATTTACAATAGTATTTACTATATAATTATCTATAGGAGAAAACATGGGGTGACTGTATATTTAATCGACAGTTTATTATTGAGCTGCCCGGGAAGTCTGCCTGGTATGAATGACTATATTTACGACTATATTCCGTCCTTTTAGGGTTTGCTTGGATTATTCTCGTCTTTAATCAAACTTATACATAATTCATATTTTTCTCTCGGCTTTCGAAGTCACGTGATTATTTTGTCGCTTTTGTAAGTTGTTTCTCCCCACCCCACCCCACCGTTAGTCTGTGTCTCTGTCTCTCTCTGTGACACTTATAATCGACAAGAAATATTAGTAGCTTTGAAAGGAAACCACAAGTAAACAACTGACTGAATCAGTCAAACCCAATCTAGAATACTCTTCATTCTACTGACTGATTCATTCAAACACGCTCTCGATGAACTCTTCATCCATTTGACTGATTCAATCAAACACAATCTAGTGTACTCATCATCCAATCAAACACGCTCTATAGTACCCTTCATCCAATTGACTGAATCAAATACGCTCTATAGTACCCTTCAAGGGTCTCAAACACGCGACCCACGTGCCGCATGCGGCGCGCCAAGCCATATCCTGTGGCCCGCAAAATGATTGGCGTCACAATGTGTCATGAGAGACACCAAAGGTGGTGCAGCCCTTGAGCCATCGAAAATGCCCTCAAGCGGCCCTCGAGGTGGTTTGAGTTTGAGACCCCTGGTACCCTTCATCCAGCTGACTGAATCAAACACGCTCTAGAGTACCCTTCATTCCCCTCGTTATCAAGAAGAGGGAATTAGTAAGTATTGTAGCAGTGGAAGTATTTCTCTCCCTCACAAATCAGACAGAAGACCATATTTTGAAAATATTTATTGTAATTGGTGACTTTGTGTTGTTTACGATTTAAATGCACACATATTTTACGGTATTTTTCCAAAATTGATATTCTTAACACGTCCAGACTGTCATTTTGTTCACTGAAGCAAATATATATAGTAATGACTTTTAGCATTATTACACGTACAATTTGTGTAAACATTTATTACATTGCACCGTTTAATGACATATTCTAATTCAAGAATATCATTTATATCTACCATGTGCTAAAATTACCTCAAAGCAAGATGTACTTCAAAGATTCAATGTTAATCAAATCCTGTTATAAGAATAGACAGCCAAAAACGTGCATACAAGTCACATAGTTAATCTTAAAATAGAGTATTTAGTTTTTGGACCAAACAGAGACTTTTGCCAGATGGTTTAGCCAGAGCGCTTTAATGCCTTGGCCTACTTGCTTGTCTGTTGAAAGGAAGCACCGTAATGTAATATCAGTATGATGGCTGAAGTGCCCTGTGAGCGGCGTCCATCTGGAATAATTTCATACGTGATCAATTACTTCTGCACTTGGTTCGACCTGTGGTTTTACTATAGTATCTGTTAATTTTGGCTCTTGTGAAATCATGAGGTTTGTGCGTCAGAATCGCAGAAACGCACACCTATTATTAATAACGGTTCACGTTTCCGACGGTTTTAAGTCATTGCAGTTGTGTTTTCAGTCATTATTTTTTTTGTTAAAGAAAGACTAATTATGACAAACCAAAAACACCGTAAAATAATTATGTAATTATCATATCTATATATTGATCGAACAGTTATAGGACAAATGCGTTATAAACAGTAGTCCGTCTATAACTGAAAACGGCCCAATTTAGGATGTAACACCGTTTCTAAGTTGATATCACAAGCGTAGTGTCGTCATCTTTTTCTACGTCACACATGTGGAGGCGGTGGCCTAATGGCAGACGAGTCCGTTTTCGAACCGGAAGTGATTTTAAAAGTGTGTGCTTAATTAGGACAATAGATAAAGGCTGACTTTGATGTTGTTCTTGAACACTAAGCACTTGCTAAATCTGAAATTAGTAGATGGATCAAATATTTTAGTGATAATAGGGAGAATGATAATGACGATAAAAAAAATATAGGCCGTGGTCATCTGTTTTAATCGAAATAGTCGATTCTGTGGAAGTATACGTGAAGGAAAACAAACGTGTTCGAGAAGTAACAGATAATTTTTATATTTCTTAAGAAAGTACAGAGGAAGTTCTGACAAAGGAATTTAGAACGCACATGGTTTTGTGCCGATTGAGCGAACTACCGGCGAGGAGGCTTGCATAGCGGGGGTGGATGGGAAGATCTTTATGTAATGTGATTGGGTAGGTATTCTCGGAGAAACATAATTTACTAAAAAAAAATTTGCTTTCTCCTATAAATACATTCCCCGATTACATTTACATTAGGAGAATAAGTAATAAAAGCAGGGAATGCTGACCATCCTATCTATACCTCGAGTATCCTTTTAGGGGAGATATTTTGGATTCCCAATGTGAACGATAACCCTCTCTGCTACTTAAAAGCAACACATCATATGATCATGTGAACCGTGACCGTTCTAGAAGGTTAATAATCTGATTATTGAAATCGTTTGTTACCGTCAAAATTCACTGGCGAATTCAGCGAAGCTAAGAGGTTGTGTTAGTTTAATTGGGTCTGGTGGTAGTCTTGGGTCTAACTCACATGACCCACCAGATTCGGTTATGTCTCTAAGGAGATAAATCCCGAAGATTAAAAAAAATAAACTCGAGAAGGTTGATTCTGCATGCCAGCCAAAAGCTTCTATGGTGTCTCGGATCGAAACGTTGCGCTTGAACGCGAGGATCCCAGATTTAGTTCTAATTTCATAAGTCGCATTCCTCATGAGGCGACTGTCATCTTTTGAGGCGCCAGAGTGCGCCGAACGTATTGTCCACTTAAACCACGAATATAAGACTTGGGACGAGATACAATACTTTCCCGCTTTCACAGAGAGAAAGTAATTTGCGGTTTCCACGACTTCTCTCTGTGCACTTTAAGTAGTGCCTGAGGGTGCGGACAGGATTTTGCATGGCCGCTGCTCTCGACTTATCTATAGACTAGAGCAGTGGTTCCCAAACTTTTTCGGGCCACCGCCCCTTGGTTATCCTTAGCGCCCCCTTACCTTACCTCGTAACAAGCATTATTCAGCATTAGCGCCTCCTCAACAATCCCACCGCCCCCAAGGGGGAGGTACCGCCCACTTTGGCAACCACTGGCCTAGAGGGATCGTATGACGACCCTCTGATTGCCAACTGACGCTAACAGTTTCTAGGATACAGAGCCTGGTTATGCCATTAGGGTCACCGAACCATCCGATCTGAACTGAAGATAGTTCGGGTCGATTGAAAGAGTATGTAACTCGCTCAACCTGTATGGCGAAGTGAAAGCAATCAAGCAACGTGTTTTTTTTTTTTTTATGATAACAGCTTCAGCGGGTTTTGGGCTAATGTCTCGAAATTATCTGAATTGAGCCATGTTAGAACCAATGATAGATTCCATTTTAGAAATAGGGTAAGGGATTTGTTCTCTTCAAGTCAAAATTGGTTTGTAAGTCTGATAGATCTTTAGCATGACCGCTAACTCTTCTACCATGATGCCTGAATGTGTCAGATATCATGGAGCGATAGCTTTGACGGTAATTAGTGCCTACTCTTTCTCCTTGTACAGCCAGATAAAAGTCGGCTAGTTGAGGGATCGATTCATTCAAAGGGATGATGTTAATGACTGGACACAAGTCCCTGAAATCACGCCAATTTCCCTCAAGCCTTCGGAATGGAGGGTCTTCTTGCTCTCAACATTTTCTCCACAATCGAAGGTCTCAATTCTTTTCACGCAAGATTGCCCTGATAAGAATCAGGCGTGAAGGAGAAGACGGTCCATGCAGGGGTGCATCCACGGCCCAAACTTCTGGGACCGGAATCGGCGAGACAAAGGTAGGCCATTTGTGGTTCCACTTTTTTGCACAAAGGTTGATCATCGGAAACCTTCAAAGCGCGCAAATTCGATGAAAAACCGACGGATGAAGGGACCATTCCTTATGGATAACCTGACACTTTTTGGAGAGAACCTCGGCCAGACAATTGAGCCTGCCGGGAATGTGTATGACTTGTATGTCGTTCTGAAGTTGGCAGTACCAACGAAGAAGCTACCAAATCAGCAAGCACGCATCGGACAATTTGGTACCCCCTCCACATCTGAGGAAGTAAGTCACCACTACGGAGTTTTCGACACAATCCGGACTAACGTTCGCAGATTAGGTCCTTCTAGAACTGTAAAGCGCTTATGATAGGTTGATGTGAAGAGGCAGTTCCCCATGTCTCTATTTGCAGCTGACCGGTGACCGTATCGAAGTCCTGCAAACAAACTAAAAAGTGGACCCCCAAACCGTACGTACTGGCATCGGTACGTACCGTCACTTCCGGTTGGGACTTCTGCAGAGGAATTCCTACCGTAAGTTAACCGTGGTTGCACCACTGACACAGAAATGATCGAAGCTTGTTCATGATAATGACCTTTCATCGAGTGGAAAAAGAACGCTATTGAACCAACAATGTCATTTGTAACGGGCGCATATAAAGACGGCATAGCGGGATCAAATCTGCAGACATGTTGAATAAACCAAGGAGTTGTAAGATCTCTCTCGCTGCAACCCTAGTCCTATTTGAAACAGACTCTACGAGTTAGACAATCCGTAGGACACGGATATGAGGGAGGCGTACAAGACTGAGATTTTTTTTATATACTCCATACGCAAGTGGACAAATCGTTGCGATGGGTTAAGGTTGAATTTTTCCCTCTTTACGAGAAAACCGAAATGATTCAAAAGGGATAGGAGATAATTCTTACCCTTGCGGTGAATAGAACCTACGATATGTTTTGGAGGATATCGTCTAGATGCACCGCCGTTGCCGAAGTCGACCGGAACAGGGTGACGACGCCATTGATAGTTTGATAAAGTCTGAGGGGTTGATATTTAGACCTAGACTAGAAGGACTCGAAATTAGTTAACTTTGACGCGGTAAGCAAACCGAAGAAAGTAGGGCATCCGTGAGATCGAGACTGATGCCACACTCGTACCATCGGACGGAGAGTCGTATAGACCTTGCGCCTCTATCTTGAACCTCGGGGGAAGAATGAATTCTTTGAGCAGTCTGTGATCGGCCTCAATTTGCTGTTGCCCTTTTTGGTCAGGAACAACCTTGATTAGAATCCCAGAGATTGTGCTTTTCGTACAGTCTCCACCGCCCATTTGTCGATGAGTGGCTGTATGTCCTGCTGAAGAATATCATCCTTGTCCAGATCTGACGGCACGTCCTTTGGCAAGTGAAAGGAAGACAAAAGAGATAATTGGATAAATGAAATCCGAAGCCTCTCCGTAATGACCTCCCGGTAGTCTGTTTGAGGACCGTGAGAGTATTCAATCAGTGGAGGGAGACAATAGGCTTTAGGGTAGGGAAACTTGGTTTCTTACCTCCATGTAAGAGGTGACTCCTAGATTGGTTCGACTGTTGTCTGCTGGCATAACGTTGAGATCTGAACGGCACTTTGGACATGCAAGATTGTGGCAAGGATGCCTGCTTAGTTGGAGGGGTAGTTCTTGCCTGCTTCCGAACTTCTTCAGTTTTGCTCTCAATCAGCAATGCCAAGTCAAATGAAGTCACTCTTTACAGCAAGAGCGTGATAAGGCTTTAGCGACGTGGCGCGTAAAGACGTATCACGTCAAAATTGGTAAAGACAGTTAACGCATTAGACATTAAAATGGTGAGCTACTCTGTTAATGATCCGAGCATTCTTGTTGGTTGTCCGCTTTTTCTGCCAATCGGGAAATCTCCAAAGAGGTCAAATCCAATATCGAAGACGTGGCTACAGTGTTACGAACCCGCTTCGATGTGGCGAGACATACATTTTATCTACTTTATAAAAATGTTAGGACGGACAGATCTGTCATTAATATCTCCTTAATTGTAGAGAGATGATACCGCAGACCAGGTGAGACGGACGGTTCTGTCACTAAGATTGCTGTAACTGTAATTGTGTACAGGCGAAGCACGGTAGCACGGACAGCTCTATCATTAAGATCTCAGTGATTATAGAAAGATGAGGTCGTAGACCTGGAGAGACTTAGGATCTTTCGGCAAGATCTTGATTGAGACGGCTGGACTGGTTGGATAGTCTGTTCAACTGGTTCGGCAATAGTGGACGGCTCTGGATGGCGAAACGGTAGTATGGAATGGATCCATGAAAACCTCATGCGGCCGGACTTAAGGCCCGAAGGCCATGCACAAACATTGGGGGTACTTACGCCACCTTGGCTGCCTAAAAATTTGGGTTCACTCCCCCATTGTATGATAATTACTTGTGATTCAGTATCTGAAATGGCAATTTTAGAATCAATCATAGGAATTGCAAAATTAGAAATAAAATAACCTTTGGTATGATTCAAGAAACGTTACAAATTGTTGAAAATAAAAGTATATATTGCAGATGGGCATTTGTGTTGTGGGATGTGTTGGGGGTGGGGTGTTAATAATCAAACGATTCTGACAGTGATATAAATACCTTGTTGTCCGTCATGTATCTTTATTCGATATACGCTAAAATGAAAATTAGAAAGAGAGCTGATATAGATAATATTTTCAGATACATCATCAAACAAAAAGTCATTCGATGGTAAAGTTAGGTGAGGGAAAAGAATTTTACAGAAAGTTAAGCAGTGTTTGAAATTATTTTCGAACTTATTCAGACAAACGCATCTGAATTGGAAAGGTTTAAAAAATATCCTAAACTCTATAATGTTGAAGTTTTTCTCTCAGAAGGAAACCAGATAATGGAGTTTCGTTGACCAAGGCTAATTCAGGGACATAACATTGATTCCATATCACTTGTCACGACTCGAGTTGATGCAAGCAAAGGTAAAGATCAAATGTATGGATTAATTTATTCGGTTACCTAACAGCTGATACGCTTCAAACTCCAAAATTGAAAATAAATGAAACAGTCAAAATTTCAAAACACAAAAAAAAAAGTTTTCAAATAGCTTTTTTCTAGTCCTACCGAAGAAAGTTTTCAAATATGTCAGGTGAGATTGGGTGATCTCTAGTATTCACACGGTCTCCTGTTTGTTTATTCACCCCACCCCCCTTCCTCCCGATCTTGAAAACGAAAAGCACGAAGGATATAAAGAAATGAACAAAACTTAGTCATTTCATTCATAAATTTAGAATGTCTAACCTGGCTGTCTCCAAGGGTCCCGAACTTTGTTGAATTATTGGCGTCTGAAGTCCTCGATGGAAACAACCAATAGACTGAAGTAGAACAATTGGTGCAGAAAAATGAAGGAATTGAAGTAAACATTATATAATATATACCGACGGGGGAAGAAGGTCACCCCATTACAGTGGCGGAAATGCATTGCTTGTGAGAAAAATCAAGAAATAAATAGAAGAGATAATGTGTGAATGTGGGATAAATAGTAAATAGATATTCAACGTATTTGCGCTAGAAAAGCCAAGAACAACTTACAATGTTATCCTTATTTGCAAGCATATTTAATGAAATAAACATGTACCGCACAGAAACTAAATTGTTACGTCATTAAGCATTGTTTATAGCTACACCTTAACAGGTGTCAATAATGACTCTATGAATGGATACAGAAAACCGCGTCATATGAGATTTTGGCAGATTCCATATAAATGGCTACTATGATCGGCATCTAACAGATATAAATGCACAATAATTAGTCACATCACTATGTAAATTTCATGTTTATTTTCCAGTTACGAAAACTGTTGTCAGACTATAAATTACCTTTTCCCAATAATGATGGATCCCATTCAAATAACAGTATCATATATGAAGCAATTTTAATTAATCAGCAGCAATTGTAAACGTTCACCTCAGCATAACTAGATATAACTCACACTTCAGCATAGCTAGACATAACTCACCTCAGCAGGACTAAATATAACTCACATCAGCATAACAATCTCATCTCAATATAACTAGATATAATTCACCTCAGTATAACTAGATATAACTCATCTCATCATCACCTGATATAACTCACATAATCTTAACTAGATATAACTCACCTCAGCATCGCTTGATATAACACGCCTAATCTTGACTAGATATAACACACCTCAGCATGACTAGATATAACTCACCTCAGTATGACTAGATATAATTCACTTCAGCATTACTAGATATAACTCACCTCATTGCAACTAGATATAACTCACCTCAGCATTGCTATATATAACTCACCTCAGCATTACTTGATATAAGTCACCTAATCTTAACTAGATTTAACTCACCTCAGCATAACTAGATATAACTCACCTCAGCATAACTAGATATAACTCACCTCAGCATAACTAGATATAACTCACCTCAGCATAACTAGATATAACTCACCTCAGCATAACTAGATATAACTCACCTCAGCATAACTAGATATAACTCAACTCAGAATAATTGGATATAGCTCACCTAAGCGTAACTTGATATACATCTAAAGGATAAAAGACGAATGCTTGATCGATCATTGGTCAGAAGAACACAAATCGGTGCATCAAAGTTTTGGGAAATACTACACCGGCAGTTCTGTTTGCTTATTATAAACATAAATATGGCTACGGAGCAGGCATTGTTATAGCCTCTTTCGGTAACCTCATTATCTGCCCTTTCTTTCCGAACTCTTTCGTGTATGGAGGTTGCGCTAGAAGCACTTCCGGTAGGTATTGCCGCTTGTCGACATTCGGTGATGGCAATACAAAATGATGTGAACGAAATTTTATTTCTCGTCATGGGCAAATTTTCCAAATAAACGCCCTAAATAAATGCTCGCTAAAGTAATTGACGGATAAGGCACAATGTTAGGCACAATGAATACAATCATATATCAAAGGGTATGGCATTGTTATACTGGAGAACATTTTCAGCCGATGAAATGAATTCTAAGGTCGACAAAGATGAATCTTTTGGCTGGACTTGTTAGTTTCTGCATGACAGCTACGGAAGTTGCAGACGAGGGTTTTTGCAAGGTCAAAAAGGGTTTTCGCAAGGTCAAATCAAAGTTTCCGATCCTTTGCAACCAGCACAGTATATACATCTATATATAGCTGCTGAAGCTGTTAAAATGTTAATGGCGCTAATAGAAGAACATGGTTAAGACACAGACGAAAACATTATGGTGAAATTTCAACAATACATTAGGGATTCAGACGTGACAGGCCGCTATGCAGTTGTTGGTAACGCTGTATGTTTGCTGCCATGGTTACGAAAATGGGTAGTATCATTTAATACAAAAACAAAGTACATAAATCTGAAAAGTGTGATCAGACTTGAATTAAACCCTGCCATTAATACCGCTGTAGTAAAGGATGATATTACACGGACTGATGAACAACCTGTAACAGTAAGAAAAGAAACTATACAGGACAACAAAAAAAACAAACAGTGTGCATAAAAGTTGTATAGAGAACAAGGATTATGACCAAGATAATGCCACTACTGCAGTTGTTAATTATATCCGATATTCGTATGTTCAAGCGACATATTAGAATTTAGAAACATGAAAAAACAATTTTGATCATGAAATAGACATCCAATCGTTTGTACTGGTACTATTAACTATAGGATTTGCTGTGGTTTACTTTTTGAACTTGATTATGAATCTTCAATCCTACTCGTTGTTTTGTTTACACCTTTGATCAGCAACGCAAGAAACAAAAATAATGTAAGAACAAGTAATCTGTAAACAATGACTAGCTAGAAAATGAAACAAATTAATTAACCTTGATTAATTAACCCTCTGTGGCCTCTGAGACCATATCCAAACCGGAGGTTCGTTCTTACCGTTTATGATTCACGGTATTAGTTACATACAAGAATGAGAACCAGTCTAGATATGAGTGAAGATGAAATATCATAAATATAGTTTTGGCTGGCCATGATTTTTTAATAATGCAAGATAAACTGATAGTAAAAAGAACATTTGGGAGCTTATCATATTTGTAACTGAAAACAACAAAGACAGTGTTTAATTGATGGAATTTCAGTCCTTTTACGAACTTGACTTCGGAAATACTCATAACTGAAATTAGCACCTGAATCTTTTTTGTGCGAAATTAAAAACACATGTTATTAACAAAAGTAAATCCAAAACATGCCGCGGGACATGACTTTCACTACATACAAGCTTGCATCAAGGATGGGTCTGTACTGGTGAATATAATTGTGGGCATTAGCATCCAGAAATTTAAAGTGTTTCAATTTGTAATATCATGTGTTTCCTTGGGTTGACTTTGGGAGCTGAATTGGTACCGAGTCCTACATAGAACAACAGCCTTACAGCGGTTCTATGTATGCAGGTAGAATTAGGTTTAGGTGCAAAATTCTGGTTTCTTTTGTGGATAGCAAGTGAAATAAAAACTTGTTTTCAACCTCAGAATGATTTTTAGTGGGATATTAAACACACTTTCAGATATAGCAACTGTTTTCAGGAAAGAGAGTTGGGTGGGGTAATTAGTAGATTTGCCTGTGCTGGGTGGAGTGTTTTACAAATTGGTTAATAGCTATCCAGTCAAATTTATAAAGTTCCAGCAATTTACCATTTATAGATATCCGATACGAATAGTTAGGTCTCTGCCACCATACTTAATCCCGATGACGCCTGATGACTTTGTGCCTCACCAATTTTATTTTGTAGGTGTTTGGGGACTTCATATTTTGTATTTAAATTGGCTTATGCCAACATTACACTGGTTTTAAATTATACATGTTCTGGAGAAATTGTAAGTAAGTTCTGTCATTTCAATTTTATTTTCTTATGTAAAACATGCACATATAGATAGTCACCTTGACCTTTTACTAATTTATTGCAAAATTTGACAATGTTGATAATATATTCCAATTTTAAATTGAAAAGGGATAAAATGGTAATAGTAAAAAGGTGACTCTTGATTAGACAGATTTATTTCAATATTTTTTTCTGCTTTTCTTAAATGAAGCCCAAATACTTAAATGTTGCCTGAAATGCACCATTCCTACTTTTGGTGTACGTGACTTTGCAAGGTAAGTTAATATTCACTAATGTAATCTTTGACAAGCAGAACTATGCGCACTGTTTACTTATGCATTCCGTTGCTATAGATGGATGTGTCAAGTCAATTAACAGTGTACATAAAACTCACGGTACTAATTATATGGAAGTCTAAAAATTGGTGAAGATCAAATAGAGTATATATGCTTTTGATTGGTTGATAGCGACAAGTAAAATTTTAGTAAAACAAATCAAGTCAATGGAACTAGCTTGTTATAGCCAACACAGCAGATTTTTAGCCCTTTAAATTTCTGTCTGTTCCGGACACCTGGCAATTTAAAACCAAGACTCCATTACTTTTTATCTTCCTTTATTGTTGTAATAAGGTTCAAATGTTCAAATTCAGTTAGCGCAAGATTTATTTTAAAATTTATTTTATATTTTGAAATAGTAGACAGATACATTAGCACATGATGCAAAAGTATATTGACTGCGAATAAATTTGAATCTTCCGTAATTGCACTTTTCGATGGATCAGACCATGTTATACACTAAAATATTTTTATTTCATAATGTAAATAATTTATACTGTATCTGCAATTACATTATCAGCCTATTCTGAAACAATTTTCAGATTTTGCTAACAGTTCAAATCAAGGTCTTTTATCAAATATTTATTTCTTGAAATAATGCCTCGATGCAGCCGAAAGCAATTAATCTGACACTGATAAGCTCCTTTTATAAATTTTCTCGCCGTCTATAAACATATTACATTCCTGACAAATTTCAGCAGACGACACTAAATTTACATTTCTTTGATCTAGTAATTTTCAATTTTATTTTTAATGTTCTCGTCTCTGGAGGTACATCTTATCCCAACAAGAGATTTTAAAACGAATTATTAAAATCAAATAAAATAACTTCGTTCAGAAATGTTTTCATAAAAAAATTAAAGGTATTTTGAAGGAACATTACATCCCCACCTACCATAAGATTCTGAGTTGTTATGCATACCAATGTAATGCGGTACCAAACTATACTATGATCCATGGACTTGGAGGTATTTTGTTTTTAAAAGAAAAGAGTTGTCCTGAAATTTACTTCTAATGATATACGAGATTTTAGATGGCAAAACTGTGATTGGCCCAATACTTTCAATTTGCATAGTAGTTATATAAAGTCAGTGCATGTTTCTATAAAAAAAAAAAAAAACCCCAGCATATAATGGGAATGAAAATCATAGTTCCACCATGTCAGTCAACCTTACTTAGCACCTATTTATCTCTTTACTTATGACAAATGCAGAGGCGACTAGCTGCTGCCTGGTGTGCGTAATTGTACGGTATTACCTAATACAGGTAACTGTGTGGAAGCGAATACTGGCAACGTCGCGCAAATTTACTAAAATGTAAAGAATACGTATAAGTTTGGGATTTAAACGTATTGGTTGCATTGATTTTATATTGTGAAGTTAGTACACCTTTGTTAAAAGTAGAAAGTTTGTAAACTTTTGTAATTTGTTTACGAAAGAGATTTGCAGTCTAAATAAGGGGTTGGTGTGGAGATTAAGACAAATAGAGGAAGTCACTGATTGCTGAAGAAAACACATCAGTTATAAGATTCTTTGCTAATTGGACATTTTTCTTAGGCATTCAACATCTGAGACAGAATTTGTTGTAACTAAACATTCACATCTATGTTTATATTTACGTATTAGTCTGTCATTCGGTCCATGTATATTGTGTTATCGATAAAACATATAGGCGGACACACAAAGGAACACGACAGAGAAAAGACAGACAGACAGACACTCAGACGGTATTTTTAAATTGAAGTTGGCGAAATGTTGAATAGCTGTATTTGCTGTGAGAAAAGTTGAAAGAAACTTACAAAAAGTGACAATTACGCCATAGATGTCGAATTATTGAATTGACTGCTGCCATAAAAAGGATGCGTTTCATTGATTTTACTAAGTGGTTATTTAGTATTTGCTCGACAAGTCTTTGGAAAATAACGGAAAAATATTAATTAGAGTAAACAAATTTGAATCCACGGTGACGATCCGCTTACAAATTGCGAACAGATGTTTATTTAAGACATTTATTCAGGACTGATTCTTGTTCAATAAAACAACATGTAATTATGTTAATATATTAGTATTTTTCTACTTATTTGGGTGCCTTGAAAACCTCTCATACTTCCAATGCAAGCATAGTAAAAGTACTTTCCAAAGAACACAAATGTGGCCGATTTCGGCTGGTCGGATGGTACAAATCGAAACCGCACCCTTCTGTTCGCGAGCCCAACCACCGAACAACCGCAGCCTCCACCTGGTGATAATGTAAATGAGTGGAACTGTCGATAATTAAACAAACACACGCAGACAGTCAGATATTGTATAAAGATGGGTGGTTTTGAGGTGGTTTAGTACGTGTGTGGTGGGACAAATGGAGGTAACGAACGGACGAATCTATGGATGGATTCGTTCAGTGCTTTAGTAATTGTTCGGTTAATGTTGTTCAAAGGTTGTCAATGAAGAAACAAGTCAATTGCAGATGAAACTACAATCTGATACATACAAATATGTGAGACAGACCCAGTGTGATTTTTTTATATTCAGCTAATTTTAGTTTCATGAATTAAAGAAATAAATAAATTCTTCATTTAAAATTTCCCCATATTAATATTTTTCAGGCATAATATATGTAACGGACACAGAGTCAAGGAACAATTATCTCTTGTGATTTACAAAGAGCGTCCGGAAATCTCTAAATGAACCGTTTGGATCGAAAGAAATAATTGATGAAATTACTGGAAGAAATAATTTTTCACTGCTACATTCAGAAACTCCATATATTAGCACTGCCCAATCAGGCAAAAGAAATCAACACAGCGAAGAACTGAAGAATGCCTTTAGCAAAGTAAACCTCTTTAAATTTGTGAAATTTTGAATGAACCTCAGCTCCCTTTGTTCGTGTAATTTTTCATCAAATTACAACTCCCCTATTTGGTGCAGTCGAAATGTCTCTTACCATTTACCAACATTATCTCTCTCTTATAGGAAACAAATTGATTTCACATTATCTGAAACTAAAAGCCTTTGAACGCATTTGTTGCAAATCATATATCCATCCAAACGAAAAGAGAACATTTCTATTTGTAATTTTTATTTCTTATTTGCTCATCTTATTCCAGATGACCTGAAACATAATATTCATTTTATAGACGGTTAACGTCCAAACTCGAGGATTCCCTACGGGCATACAGGATTAGAAATAAATAGCCAAATAGCACTAAATTTATACATATTGCCGTCTGAAGTTTCCGCTCACTTCTTTACGAAATGATTGGATTGCATTCATAAAGAGACCCATGAAATGAGTTCTAAGCGCTTTATTGGTACTTGCATGTAAGAAGATCCAAGAAAACAATCTTTCATCTCTTTAATAGCGATTAGTGAATTATATGCGACTAGATCTCTCCTTTTGATATAGAGACAGTTGTATTTTTATAATAGTTATGTTAAAAGAAACAGAAATGATGCACAAAAGTTGCGGATTCAGGGCACCAACTTTGATGTTCTTTTGTGTCTTTTCTATTTTCGCCAAAAAGTCTGTCTCAGTCAGTTCTTAAATTAACCAGAGACCGATCATTTTATGTTGGGTGTGGACGGACCGGGGTTTTTCTTTCCTAGCAAGTTATTACTTTTTTTGGTCATTCATATCAAGATATTTTTCTCAACGAATATAATGGATAGAAGTAGTCCCTTTCATCTCTCAAATCAAAGCAAAAGTATTGCTTTAAAATTATTTGAGAATCATGCAATATAAGGTGACTGGGAGGCAATGTCTTTCTTTTCTCGTTTCCTTCATGAATGTTGTCAACCTCTTTTGCAAACCTCTCCGTGTTTTATCGTGCTTTTATTCGAAGTGTGTGTGTGTGTGTGTGTGTGTGTGTGTCCAATAGAGTTTACATTTAGGATGTATATTGTCTGTATTTATTGTTTCTTGTAATAGTCCATTAGAACTTGTGGTTAGTATACTGTGAGAAAAATTAAGAAACTCAGGTTTCGCTATGCGACTTCCGTCCACGTGTACAGTATGATGCAAAAACGTTTTTTATTTTTTATATGCCTGTCCCTCAAATAAAAGCAACTGTTTTGCAATCATCTAATCATTCCGTTTACGATTCGACCCAGCTGAGGTGAACACGCTTTAATTTTAATCGCTACGCTGGTATTTAAAAAAAAAACCACACACACCTTGTTCTTCAAAAGCTTTCAGCTTCAGATTAATCTCGATGACATTTTTGGTTAAAACTGTAATTAAAGATTTTAACCCATTTTTAAAGGTCTTTTTCATTAGAGAAATAGTTGTAATTATATTTCAAGAAAGAAAATTATTTTGAAATGGTGTCAAACATTCACACTGCCTTATGTCTTTTTGCTTATTCAAGTAAATTTTCCTGTATGTATATTTTCCAGTTCAGTAAACATAATCTAATTAATTTCTAAATCAAGATCTATATCACATCTATTATTTTGTTTGACTGTCAGCTGTTTCTTGGTTTAGTTTCCAAATCGGCAAAGGTTTGCCAAGGACTGTCTAGTTTCGATGGCAGTATCGGTTTAGGATCATTCACTTTATTTATTTCTATATCTGTCCACGAGTGTGTCTCTGTAATGTATTGTTTATTCTCATTTTCTGTATACTTACCTTTACTCTGTAGGTCATAATCGTAATATTTAGCTAATCTAAAACGAATTAACTCGGATTTCTGGGATTTCATATCATGGTAGTTCTTAATATAAACCAAAATGGTAATAATTATAAAAATATTGGGTTTTCCGCCTCCATACACCTAATACACCAACATACGTCTGGATACGCTTCAAAGTTCTTTGACGGTCAAAGCCTAGTGCTTTTAGCTTTACATTTGTTTTCCTATCTTAATGTTAAGTAGCATGAATTTTTCTGGCAAGACTTTAAGTAAAAACGAAAAAAAAAAAAATCTGCTTTTAAAAAATAATAAATAGGTAGTTATTATAATTATTTGCGACTATTTTATTCGTTTATTCAGGATCTAATTTTATTGATTATGCACAAAACATGATACAGACCGATCATTATTCTTCTACTGCCCAGGTACTGTCACATTTCCATGTTCATATAAACTTTCATAAAAGGAAAGAACAGTGCTAGCAAGTGGCCATGGCTAGTATTAAATTCATTTTTTAAAAAGAAAAACTCATTCAATGACAATTTGCATTTTTAAAATAAGGTTACAGGGATTGCCTTGTTATTATTATTATTATTATTATTATTATTATTATTATTATTATTATTATTATATTTTGTTTGGGAGGGTTTGAATCTATTTCAGGTTTAAGTGTGCGTTGCAATCGCTGCAAACTGCGTTTTGTACTACGTGACCGCAGAAAGTCATTTCCGGTCAGTCGACACGATTAGCTCAATTTGTCGAAGTTAATTTGACGCCTTGGTTGAGTACACGCTTAGATAGAATTTCGATTTATTTTGGTGCCTTAGCAATTATTTCTAATCTTAACATTATTTCTGTTTTTCTTGGTGAATTGCAGAATTACTAATTCAGACATTAGCTATCATCACGTACTATAAATAGCAAACATGTTCCACCCACCATGCAAAGTTTGTTTGTTGAAGTTCGGTCCTAGGTAAACGGTGTAACCCCACAATTTGTCATCAACACAAAATCGTACGTTTAGTCCCAAACCACTAATTTTTACCCTTAGAATTTGCCGTAAAAAGTGCGAGTTTTTGTCTGTCTGTCTGTACGTATGTAGGTATGTATATGTGTGTGTATATA
>JAECUM010040150.1:0-45102 GCA_016617855.1 Megalonaias nervosa | reverse complement strand
TAGGCAAATGTGACAACTGATGGTCTTAATACTGTCTCCGTTACCGTTATTTGACTAATTTTCAAAGTATATTAGTTTGTGACTGCTAGCTCAATGAAGATGATGAATACGGATGGGATACATACAATTGTTACTTACTTATCTCCTTAAAACATTTACATAATCATCTGGTAGTATATCCACATCTTCTTATTTGTGATACAGAGAGAGATTGTACACAAACTAATACGCTTTTTCCTTGCAGATATTTCAAATTTCACCCACAAGAAATCTTAAAATAATGGTCCAGGTGTGTTTCAGTTCCAGTGTTAACATCCGGTAACATATTTGTAATTATAATATAGAACTGAACCGTTTGTTTATTATTTCGTAACCCAGGACCAGGCTTACCTACCACCATAACCAGAAAAGCAGTAGCCAAAGTTGAATTTATTATTATTATTATTATTATTATTATTATTATTATTATTATTATTATTATTCGAGGTGGAGGATGTGATGAGGATGCTAATGACACTGAACAACCTTGCAAACAGATAGAACAAAAATGTTACAAATACCCTTTATATGAAATCACATCGTAATTCATAAATTTAATTATTAACAGAAACTTTACAATGTAAGACAAAGACTGAATTGAAATATATATTAAAAAAGTTTAAAACAGAGTCTCTGTAAATTCTCCTTATGTCTATCTTTAGAAATGCAAACGTCATATGACTTGTACTTGTTTACGCAAAAATTCAAGATTTGAAGATATGACTTTATTCGTTTTAGTAGTTGAATTTTCATTAAATTTGATTATTGGCAATGTTCCTCTTACAGTGTTGATGTGAATAAAATATTCCGGGATATGAGGTCACGAAGTGTATTGAAAGCACATGATTTGTACCGTAAGTAGAGAAATTCAGTTTTAAACTCAGGAAAGAAAAGGAGAATATTTCCTGTTTTTATCATATGAATAATAAATTTGTCAATTCATTTTGATGTTCGGCAGAGGAAATGGTCACGAAAAGACAACATTTGTCAGAGATTTACTTAATTTACAAATGGACATTAGAATATGTATTTGATTACTGTCATCACTTGCCATGTAATATCTCGTAGATTTAAAATGATTCTATTAGGAATCTAGATGCAAACTGACAGTGGTGCCAAATGCAAATATCGAGGACAGGAATCCTTATATTCGAGATAAACAGATAGTCATCATTTTGTACAAATAAATTGGTGTCAGTTGTCAAAACAACGTAAAAGTAACCAAGACTAATAATATCGCTCAA
Organism: Megalonaias nervosa; assembly: GCA_016617855.1. Taxonomy (NCBI): domain Eukaryota; kingdom Metazoa; phylum Mollusca; class Bivalvia; order Unionida; family Unionidae; genus Megalonaias; species Megalonaias nervosa. The sequence continues at coordinate 43,819 of JAECUM010040150.1, read as the reverse complement.
CGTTAGCTGAAAATATTGACTGCAAAATCTAAGATTACTTCACGTAGCTACGTTTTCTGTGAAAACAATATACAGCCAATTTCGCTTCTGGGCATGGATCGTTTGCCGTGAAATTTTATGCAGTTATGTGGATTATGCAAATAAACGGAGCATAAGAGAATTAAATGGAGATAACCTCTGATATGACTCTGCCAGTTATATATATATATATATATAGTGAGAGAGACAGACAGACAGACAGACAGACGGACAGAGACCGACAGAGACAGAGATAGACAGACAGACAGACGGAAAATCTATATTAAGGAGAGAAAATATCAGTCAAGCATGAAGATGATAAAACTCAAATGATTGATCTATCATGAAATTTTAATGTTTAAAAAGCAAATATATCATAAGCAAGGAATATGCATTTTTCTTGATTTTGTTGGGTTTGGAGGGGGTTGGGGGGGGTTCTTCTAAATTTGTTTCACTTGCCGTCAGTTTTCCATTTAATCCAAATTCAATTCAAATTAAAGAAATGTCATAGTATGTTCATTAGCACTAATCACATGACACATAACAGTAACTACAAGGGAATGAAAATCATGAAAATCTGTACACTTATTTCCGCTACATATTTGAATATGCATCATAAATCACCATTACTTCAGCTGAAAATAGCATTCGTTATGTATATATAGTCGTCCGTGTCAGTCTCCTTTACATTGTCACGAGAATCTAAAATGGCGGCAACAAGGTGTCATCACTAACGATTCCAAAACATTCTGCCTCAGCATCCAATGTAACAAGTATGTCAGTGTTCCTTAGGACTGAGACGCATCAGCTCCAGTCGCAATTTTCTTTCATTTAATACCACTAAAACACTTGTGTGTTCCTTAGTATTTTTTAGCCTTGACTATTGTAATTTTCTTCTATCTGATTCGACTCCTCCCATGCATTGTACTCTTTTCTGGCTGATCATAACTTCAGAAAGAAACACAAAATCTGTCTCTATGCTACATTTTGTTGACCGCCTCCAGTCCAAAATACCAGTCTGACCTCATCCATGTGTACACCCTGTCTAGACACTTGCGCTCCTTTTCAGAAGCTCGTATTCTCATCATTACCACTATGAAATGAAGTACAGCTGACAATGTTCTTTTGCGTACCAGGGCCGGATTTATAATATAGACAGGAAAACTATACGGACCGTACTTACCTTAAAATATTTGTTTAACAAAAAACCAATAATCTTTATAAATGACAAAAATTATGCTATGTAATATTTAAAGATTTAGCATTCATGTACTATATTTTCACCACATATATTGTCGACGTCGTCAAAGAACGGTCGCATTTCAGTCTATGCCGTAGCGGGGAGACTAAATACGTAAATATAAGCACATCACATTTCCTATCTAAACTCAATATCCAAATTTGTTTTCTTGAGCGTGGGGGTTCTGTGATATGTGACATTCATTTCAACTCAAGGTCAAAGTCTATTGATAAGTTATATTAAACTGAAATAATGTACCTTAGGTACCCGCTTATTGTAAGAACCAAACTCCAAATATGGTTAAATAAAAACGCAAACTGCCTTGAGTAACACTGCACATCGAGGTCTAAGCTGTTCGCTTTAAATTATAAGTAGAACGTATATTTTTGACCGTGGGGTGGGTGGGGGAGGGTAAACGAAATTAGAGCAAGAATGATGTGCTGGTGTAGTCTTTCATTGGAATGAGTGGCCCAGGTCACTCGATAAAAAGATATTGCAGTGAATGCAACAAGCATGTAGAGAATGACAAAATTATCTCTCTTACGTGTGCCATGCACAGTGTAAAAAAAAGCCATTAAAAGATAGAGCCATCCTCAAAATCTAGGTCAAATGTGAATCTGTCTCAGGCGTTAGGTTGAAAAGGATATTTCAATTTGATTACAGTGCAAATATTTCAAACTGTATTACAAAATCAAGAACGCATCACATAATTTGCATACAAAAATTTATACTTTTCGGAGATTGCCTGTGGAGTTCTGTGGGCTATTACGTTTCGAAAAAGTATAAAGTTAAGAGAAATTTGTAGACCAAACGTTTCTTTGGTGAGCACCGAGTCACGTGTTTGGAGCCTATTCCGTCTAGAATTTAAGAGTATTCTGTACGTAGTTATTGTTTTACAGATATTTTGATTTTGCTCAGTGTCATTGAGAAATACATCGCCTGACACGTTACTTCGCCCGACACGTTGAATAGGTGAAAACAATCTGCGACAGAATTCTAATAAATAGATAATTGCTATTTCGACCCAATTAGCAATAGACGGTTTAACATTGTTATAATCTTCATTGCATTTAAGTGATGTTAGGTGTGCAAAGAAAAGCAAGTACTTGCATACCGATAAACACATACAAATATAGCAAGTATTTTAAGACTTAACTGTTATCAAGGGCAGGATATAACAAAGGGATTGCACACTCCAGAGAGCAGTAAAATATCAAGATACAAGATACAAGAAATTTGATTTAACGTCGGTGGTCTGAGTAAAATCCATAATACATTAGCTCTACCAACATAACAATGGTATTTCATTATTCAACAGACAGGTACGTAGATAGTATATATTTACAGTGTAACCGTACACATGTAGACATTACAGTGCCAATGGTAACAGCAGATTAAAAGACAATGCAGTATTAGATCAAAGACAATAAAACAGTAGATTAAATAATACCACAACAGTAGAAAAAAAACCCAGTACAACATAAAATTAAACTACAACACACTCGTATACAACATGCAGATACACAATTTTTAGGAATGTATGAATCTATATAACCCATTACAGAGAGAAGTACACTTAATAATTTAAATATGGAATATGACTATTTAATTGTTTAAAAACATGCACAATATCAGTGATTACAGCTGATTAAAAGACAAGACAACAGTATATCGCATGCAGCTAAAGGTGTTCACTGTGTAAGAAAAGTGACATCAGGAGAAATGAGGGTGCTACAAGTTAACATAGAAGTAGTACTGTTTCGACTCTATGGCAATAAACTAAGTATCAGAAAAAAGCAAAACCAACAAGGTTTGTAAAACTTAACAAAATAATTTAAGTATTAAAATATATAAATGAAAATGTGAGTTGAACTTACATAATTATGAAGTAAATACAAAATAATCCTGATAAAGTTCCATTAGTGTCCAAAAGAATGAAAAGTTCCGTATCAATTTAATAACCAGAAATGCACTGGTCTGTCAAGAATCGTAATGTTGTCAAGATGGCGTTGTCCACAACAATTCCAGACTAATATTATAGTTCAAATAATGAGCACATTCTGTTATCACTGAACAGTAAAAACAGGTTTTGTTCCTCTCAAATAATATCTAAGTACAACATAAAACATATCATCAGACTTACAGCAAGAACACAAGAAATAAGAATGACTCCAAAATAAGAATGAACCTATTTCCTCTGTTCTTTCTTTATATATACACTTTCCGTTTCGACTATTGTTCACAATCAACCCCAACGTGACAGATCATGCTAGTCGTTTTATTGCGAAACACCTGTTCATGTAACCAATTGAACAATTTACAATTATGAATAAAAGTTATAAAACTTAAATAAGATGATGTATCAGGATTTACAAAAATATAGATATATAGATATACATAACAGTAATTACTTCAAAGAAGCATTTTTGTAGCAGGATTTAAGTCGGACTACCCCAATGAAGAGGATACCCTGTTGATACGTATATGTAATTTATTTACTTGTGTGTTAGTTTTAAATTTCTTATTTATTTTATTTTGTTTTCATTACATGTAATTGTAATGGTAACTTTATTCACTGGATTTGACATTTTTCCGGAAAATTAAGTTCAGTTCGTTTTGACCTGATAAACACGCAGTTGTAGAACCGTTGTATCGTTTGGTGACCTAGATTCAGAGCCAGTTTCAGCTCTGTAGTAAACAACCCATTTTTAATTTTTTTATTATTGAATGTTATAGTAAGATTCGTTCAGAAGAATCGAATTCGTCCATGGCGGACGTGATAGCTAGCCGGCGTGTGGTGTTCCTTCGCCGCCTGAACTAAGTGATCACGTGACCCCATCACGGAGATCTAAATTGCGTTTCAGTTAGGGTTAAAACTGACGTTTCGTAGTGATTTTATTTAGTGGTAATTCATACCTTCGGAGCTCAAAGGTACTTTTGTTGTGACCAGTTTGAGTTGAATATTTTATTTAAAATAATTTATTTTCCCTGGAAATATCTAGTGCTCATTAGAATTCTTGGACAAAGACATTTACTAAAAAAATATTCGCAATTCTAAAGCCGGAATATTATTCTTGGTGATTCAACAAGGAACTGTTGACACGACAACACAAAGCAGGTTTTAGAAGACGTCATTGCCTTCCATCTTGGAACTTCATCGGGATTTGAACTTTGATTTACTTAGAACTTTTTATTGATAGGACTTATATTTATTAATTCTAGGATTAATTTTGGATTAGTTTCATAAACCGTAAGTCCTTTTTCATATTTTTTCCTTGTTTTCTAGGGAAATAAATTATTTTGTTAAATTATACAAAGCTTGTTGGCCTCACTCTTTTCTTTGTTACTTTTGTACGAGCCTAGACACGTAACACTATAGATGAAGTGCCAATGACCGCTAAATAGATAGACATAACGCACATGTAAAGAACGGCCCTGACCATGTCTGAATCTGCCTGTTGAATTCTTTGAAATCAGAAATTGTTGTCAATCCATTGGGTACGCTGTTCCAGATTCTGGGAGCGTCAAATTTCATAGGCAGCTTTCCATACCTAATGGTCATTACTCTTCCTACTTTCGCCAGATTTTAGTCACTTAGATTGTATTTGCAGTTTTTGAGCGTGACCAGATTACTCAAGTAATTAGATTTTTTGTAAAGTATCATGAATACTTCAGTTGCCATATATCTTAATCTACTAATATGAAATGTAGGAGGTTTGCTTTTCTTAGCAAGGAAGCACATGAGCTAGAAAAATCATCAAAAGCCAGTTTTAGTGCCCTATACTGTACCTTTTTTAAATTTTGTCCCAGTTATATTTGCTACAGAAATGCCAAGTAAGGGGGCTGTAGTTGAAATTTAACCAGAAAAAAATATTTGTACATTAGCTACTAATATTACTTAGCGTTAGTGGACAAATAGTGGTTCAGAAGTTGCAAGACTTTTAATTGTCTTGCTGGTTTTTGACAGATCCGAGACATGTGGTTGCTAAAATTTAGTTTTAATATGCAAATGGATTTCCCAGCGGTCGATTGAGACATAAGATCAAACGTACGGCAGGGGTGAGTTTGCCTTCGTTCTAGAAGGATAGCTGAGCTTAATATTGCTATAAGTTGTTCTTGGCTGTAATATTGTTATTTAAAAAGCATTTAACATTTCTTATTAAGAAGAGTTTAAAACATGATCAAAGAACAACAATGCTTGTCTGAGACAGAGAATTTTTAAAGTAAGTTTTATGCATAAGTGACGAATGAAATATAAAATAACTGAGAATAAGAGAAAGGGATAACTGTCGAAATATTTGGAACCGAATTAACTTAGGAACGAAAAAATGAATTTTTCTTATTTATAGTAGTTTCTTCAATTTACATAGAATGTGATTTTTTTTTAAAAAAAAAAAAAAAGATTGACTGATTTGGGGGCGGGGATGGGAAGAAGAACTCATTCTGTGCTTATTTCTCTTCCCGCTATTTGTAGAACAAGTCTGTCCAGTCCAGTGCTGCTCTGTTATTTAATCTAAGTACAAGTTTAAGAATATCTAGTTGTAAACCATTTAAGCCCCTTGTATTTCCGTTTCACATTGTGATTTTTGTTTTTATCCATGTATCAACAGTTGCCCTTGTAGTAGAGGGGGGCCATCATCATCATCATTATCACCATCGCCACTGGAACGTAGGGCCTTCACTGCAGCTCTCCCTTTGTCACAGTCTTGCTCTGTCTGGTTTTCCTCCCTCCAGGACATTTGAATGGTCTTACATTCTGTGTCCAGCCACGCCAAGTCATACATGCTCGTTAGGTCTGATGATATTACTTAAGGAGAAATTTGGAATGTTTTTGTGTAAGATTATTATGTCTTGTGAATTGGTAAAGATTACACTAAACGAGCTCGAGCACTTGTCTCACTATAGAAGGTCCTTGTTAAAAGAGTATCCGAACGTGATACGAAATGTTTTATTATTCAAATTAGGATTTATCCCTTATCCAATCTGTATTTTCTGCTTTTCCCCTTTCTGCATGAGAAGGTTATAATAAAGGACCTTTATTTTCTCAAAGTCCTGTTCTCTCTCTCTCTCTCTCTCTCTCTCTCTCTCTCTCTCTCTCTCTCTCACACACACACACACACACACACACACACACACACACACACACACAAAACACACACACACACACACATAAGGGGATAAACAACATAGGGAAAAACAACGTATTCTTTCTCTTCATTTGTTTTTTCTTTTTCGTCTATTTCCTCCTAGCCCTCATGCTCCTTTTCCTCGTTTGTTCCTTTTCTCTTTCTTTGCTCTTTAACTATATCCGCTCCGGTGGCCTAGTGGTAAAGCGTCTGCCTCGGATGCGGGAGGTCGCGGGTTCGAATCCAGGCCGAGTCATACCAAAGACTTTTAAAAATGGTACTAACAGCTGCCTCGCTTGGCGCTCAGCATTAAGAGGTTAGTGTTAGGACTGGTCGGCCTAGTGTCCTGATAATGTGACTGTGTGGGACATCATGCTTCATGTCTGCGGCATGATGACCCAGTGCTAAACATCAGCGCTAAACATCATCGATATGACTGAAAAATTGTTAAAGCTACGTTAAAAATCTAAATCACACACACACACATTAACTATATCCTACTTTCATTAGCAAATAGTACATGAAAATATCAAAATTGAGTACAAAGAATGAAAATCAGGTTTAGTCAACAGCACAAAAAGAAAGTTTACGGTATGTAATACATTAATATGTACTAATATTTGTACACATTAATTGTCTGTTTTTGTACACCTGCGCATGCTATTTAAATTTTATGTAGTTAGGTAGTCACTCGACCTCTAATTCCAATTTTCTTTCACTCTTTTTGCGATTTCTCCTTTGTTTGGGGGGGGGGGTCATTTCAATGACATTCTTCTTTTTAATATTATACTTGATCTACTCTGTTATGACACATCTCAGTCCCGGTCTGTATCCAGATCACCGGAAACTGTAATAGCAGTATTCCTGATATTGTACAACAGTAACATGCATGGGTTAATCACAAAATCAACCACATACAAGGAAAGAATATTTTTTTTTAAATTTTCGTCATATTGATAAATATTGAACATATCTTCTTCAAGATACACACTTAATGGAAAATGGGAAAATTTCATACGGACTAGCTGTCTTTTTCGAATGTACGAATGTCTTTTTCGTTCTGTTAAGTTTTTTGTTTTCACTTTATACTCTACTAATTCACGAGATGTAATTTTATTATTGGATAATAATCACACACGCAAGGGGCCAATGAGAACCTTGAGCGAATCAAACAGCGCCTGTGTGATGCTGGCTTGGGTCGATATTTACATTATTTCCATAGGACCTCAAGAGTTGTATAGACCAATGTTGTGGTACAAAAAGCAACGATATGGGGCATAATGAGAAAATAGTAGGATTGCCCCAAAGTGTAGATATTGGGAACATTATGGAGCATATTGCAACAAGGGTGACTAAGGGTGGACTTGAGAGCCCCATATCATTTACCTCTAAATAATTCAGTATTATGATTTATGCAATGGATGCGATCGATGGTTAGCAATATATTTAAATCTAAATGTCAAATATGCCCCTTTTGCCATGTTCAACTTCGGCATTTTCCGTGACTCAAGTTTGTTAATTAGTAAAAGACAAAATAAATCATTTATGTATGAGATAATAATAATAATAATAATAATAATAATAGGAGTCGTTCCAAGCGTAAAGGACCTTACTGATCAATGTATTAAACTTTTATTTTTTATTATAACTTAATACCTTACAGAGTAGTTGCTAGTTTCACGATTATGATGTCGTTGGTTTCTAATCCATTATTTGTTTTTATTAATTTTCATTTACATGAATATTTAACAAGAGTTAAAATAATGACGTCATGACATTTTGTCAAAAGCCTGATCAGTCCTTTGTGTTTGGGACGGAATTATTTATCAACGGTACTGCACGAGGACCGTTACGAAGTTAAAAACGGATAAGCTTGGCTCAACCTTATATTGTATTGACTTGTGTAAGAGTCAGTAATGTTGGCATTACTTCAAATACCTCATGTTTATTCTGATGTAACCTCTACTGCGACTAAACATTTTAGAACGTAATCAGTACCTTGGACTACAAAACATCCTTGAGAGAAAGAATGAATTTTATTCTCCTTTTTTGGAAATAATTCTGTTAGTTCAAAGTTGGAAATTTAAAATGGTGGAACATGTCCGGTGCATTTTCTTTGCAAATCATGCATTAGTTTTCCAATAATGACATTAAGATGATCAACTCGCGCACAAATATGCTATCAGGTCTCTCTAATGCTCTTTATTCCAACGTATACCATTCATGTTTTCTGAATAAAATACTTCTTCAAGTTAAAATGATAACTCCAAACCTTGACTACAAGAAAGCTGGTTATTTTGAGCACTACACTGATGTTAAGTTAAATTAGAAGTATAATTCATAGCAGACGACGCTAGACGCATAAATTTCTGTAACAATGGACCATTTTTTTTTTTCAAGACATTTTGGGTAATTTTCTGCAAGGAATTGTGGGTAAAACTGGTTGAATGTTATACCAGTCTTATTCATAATTCTTTCCAGAAAATTACTACATAAATGGCGAAGGTGTACATGGCATTCCTGCGTTTACCGATTGTCTGCTATAAATTATATTTCCAACTGAAATTTACATTAATTAACCTGATCAAATTAACTGAAATCTCGCGATGTCAAGGTTTATAGTTACCATTTGTATTTTGTTGAAGTAATTTAGTTTAGAAAATTGGACGGGTTCACATTTTAGATCACGCGTAAATGGACCATACTCCAGATGTTTGCATCTGCCTCCATCTCTAGTCCCCTACCCTTTCGCCCCACTCCCCCTCTCTCTGCTAATCGCATCTTGGTTCAAACAGTAACTATATTAGTCCAATACAGATATGTCTTAGTTAGACAATATGCTCGAGTGAGATATATCGTAGAGTGGGCGACAAAATGGGTATATCTGGTATCTCACACGAGAATATTATTCAACTAATTTATAATATGACCGCGGCTTTGATTCTTATAAGTATATGATTACCGCCTTTACCCCAACCAATCTCCAAGCCCTTATACGACATTTACTCGTCCCTTGTTTTTGTTGTTCTTGTTTGGTTATTTTTTGTTTCTTTTTGTGGGGGAGGGGGAGGGATTGCGTAATCTTATCAAGATCATGTAAATACAGCGAATCATTTTCGACAGCTCACGTGATCATACTTGTGTCCCTTACGAAAACATAATTTTTTTTAAAACCAAGACGAAATTTCAATATGGTCGGGTACTACACCATTACAGTTTGTTAGGGAAAAAAAGCAAACAAACTTCGCCATATTAAGGAAGATAAATATAAACCGTCAAAACACGAGAACTCGATTCTTTTCAGCAGGTAAATGGATCTTGACAAGTCACTGCTCATTGTCTGGAAGGTATTTTGTTTACGACAGGTAGTAGGTTATCATTTGGAACCTTGATGGTTTATGTAAGGGGTACAATAGTAAAAACATAATAGTGTACAGGTTTTACCCACAATGACTTGCAAAATAACTATCTATAATTACTTATAGCAATAGCCCATTGGTACATGTATTTTCGTTGTCATACTTCTGACTAAACTTGAAATTAATCTACCTTCTCAGAATAACTCAGCTCTACTGTTGCCAAGGTCTGTAGTTATGATATTCAATTCGGTGTTTATATAGAAAACTAGAAGGATGTACTTGCATTACTGTATTGAAATAAACTTTAGTCTAATTCATTTTGTCGCACGTTTTTGAACAGTTCGAAAGCTCGGCGTGAAATGATGACATTACGTATGGTTACGGATTTTTAAACAAATCACTTGGGACATAATGGAAATGGACGACGTATTCAAAGAATATTTTACATGTTAATTTGTCTACTCAATGAAAGTGTTCACTTCTGACGAAAAACGTATGGTTACGGATTTTTAAACAAATCACTTGGGGCATAATGGAAATGGACGACGTATTCAAAGAATATTTTACATGTTAATTTGACTACTCAATGAAAGTGTTCACTTCTGACGAAACTGCCATTATTTCATCAGCTGAAGGAAATCTAACTTCAAAATGCGAAATTTCTAACAGTCTGGCCTAAATTTACATGGAATCTATTCCAAAACTCTATTCTCTCATTATAATCGGCATGAACTTTGATACTCATCTGAACTAAACTGAAGGAGTTATGTCCTTTCATCGTTCTTGATACATTATACTCGATTTGATCTAATATAAAGCCTTTATTCTTCAATAATTAAATTTATCGTACTAAATTCTCCGCATTTACCACTACCAGGCATTCAATTAAATAATATAGGATAAGGATACAGCTGAGGACATACAAAAGATGATCTCAGCAGATCCAAGCATCGTGCAAAATCTTGTAACGATCGAAACTTTCCAACAAGTGTCTGTTCATAAATGGCCAAACACATTTCTGAGAAAATCTGTATAATTTTTCAAAAGGATTTACCAAAAGATATCAGATTTCTAAGCATGGTTTTGATATTATAGTGTTGGTATATGGTTTGTACCACTTTGTTCGGCATTTTGTTTTACAAATGATTATAATTATACTTAATTGAAAATTCTTTTTAAAAATGACAAAGAAAAATAAAAAGAAGATAAATAAAATGGAAAAGTAATCAGTATAAATCCATTGATTATTCACTTTCTTAATATTGGAATAATTTATATCTTTTTCGTCTGATATCAACGCTTTTTCGTCTGATACCACGTGTACAACATTTCTATTCGTCAGTGGAATATGGTTGTCTGCATTTGTCAGTGATGAATATTTAGTCATCATTGAGAGAGTATTTTGCAAGAATAATTTTTGAGACCTTGTACCGATTTATCGGTGACACATGTGTTTGTCAATGAGAGAATAATTTTTAAGACCGTTTACCTTGTACCTGATTTATCCATGACGCATGTGTTTGTCATTCAGAGAGTAATTTTTAAAACCGTTTTACCTGATATACATCCAGACTGTAGTGAACTGCAATTATGTATAAATGTGTGCTCCATGTTATATACGCTACTGTCTACATTAACAAATTTTTAAAAACTACATAAATAAAAAAAAACGACGCATTCGTATGCGTTAGAATTGCAGAACAAATGTGATATTCAAATGTATATTTCAAACATGATGAGTGTTTTTATGTGTGTATTGTGATGTGAATGCCATCAACTTTTTATCTTATATATCATGCACATGTAAAGATATACTGTACTAGTGTTTCATTCACGTATGAATTATTTCCCTTTGTAATACTGTTACGACCCTGTAGTTAAATTACATATGTGTTAAAATTTAAATTCTTCTAATTCTTTGTTTCATTTTTATTTTATATTTATATCACTAAATGTTATTATTATTATGGTGATGATTATGTTAGCAAGGTCTAATAGTATGTTAGAAACATCGTATTTATTTTAAACGTAAATGTGACTCGTGTAAGCACGATTTTTGCATGACGGTTTTTCGTATCAAGTAAACAGTGAGAAAGAGCTATGTAAATGATTGGCTGGGACCACGTTATTACTTGTTTACACTTTTGTAATGTCCAGATGGATTGCGAAATCACACGTGTGCTTCATGCGTGTGTACATGTAATGACGCATTAGCTTGTTTTAAATGCTCAGTTACCTGTAAGAAATGTTTAGTCGTAGTCGTAGTCAGTCGTAGTTCAGAGTCACATCATAGCATGTTACAGAGTTTATAATACCTTAAGAAAGGTATTTCTGTGCTGGAAAGAGTTGTGCATTCGTACGAGGAACAACATGTGTGTTGTTAGTGGTGGTAGCTGTATTTCATCTACTTTCTAAATAATTATTTTCTCTGGAGAACAACACTGCTGGCTTTGGACAAAGACATTTGATGAAATTATTTCTAAATCGGAACAGAACAATACAAATTGTGCTTTACAGTGAAAATTCTGGACATTTTGTGTTAGCCTTCGCCTGACGTCATCATCCGCCATCTTGGAACGGAAGTGAGATTCAGACTATATCAAATTAGAACTGTTTATTCACAGGACTTATGTTTTCACAATTTTAGGTTATATTTTTGGATCTTCTTCGTAAATCGTAAGTCTTGTTTCATCTATTTACCTTTTTACCGTGTTTTCTAGGGAAATAAATTCCTTTTGTTAAAATTTACAAAGCTTGTTGTCTTCACTCTTTCTTTGTGTTACTTTGAACGAGCCGATAAATGTGTGTGTGTGTGTGTGTGTGTGTTTAACATTTGTACATGATTGTAGATTGTAAGGGTTGTTTTTAAACAGCACATTCATAGCTAACTCTTGTCCATTATTGTAGATTTTACTTTACGATAATGATCATTTGTAAACAAAGTGTTTATTTGGACTTGAGTTCAGGACCTTGGATTTTTTTCCTTGGATATTGGCAGGTAGTTTAAAAAAATTTAAGTAAACGAACTTAACCTTGTGTACAAATTTGATGGAAATTTCCATTGGAAATGCCCTAGGTCAAGAGCAGTTTTTTGTGTCATAATTCCGGTGACAGTCTTTCTATCAGTTTTAAGTAAACAGAATTATTTAATTCCTACTTTAATTTCAGCTTTAAAATCGTTGTAAGTTATATTCAGACATAATTTGAGAAGAATCGTTTATTTAAAAATTATTCATTGGAATTACCAAGTTCCCATTGACATTTAGGACTAAGGCATTATTTTGGGATTATTGTGAATTCATTCGAGGACATTTTGGATTATATCATTTGATACATCATGGCTGTTGGCATATCATCTCATTCAAGGCAATAGGCATATCAGCACATAGAATATTGGAATTCATCCCGAACACTCTTTACTTTTTGACTTGTTATAGATTTTTCATGATTATTTGGATTTAATTCACAATAATATATGTTCCTTTTAAATTTTCATTTTATATTCTAGTGTTCTAGGGGAATAAACTATTTTGTTAAATGTTACTAAACTCGTTGGCTTTGATTTTTCTGTTACTTAGTTTGAGACCATATAGTCCTAACACCATCTGCTAACTGAAGATATATGTATGAGATAACATTTTGACAAAGGATTCGGACATTGAATGCGTGACCTACGGTGATATTGTACATTTCAGAGAAAGACTAGAAAAAATGAACAGAGAGGATGTTATGTTTATGTAATTTAATTACTTGTTTGTTTTAAAATTTTTTTATTTTATTTTTATTTCATTACATGTTATTGTAATGATAACTTTATTCACTGGATTTGACATTTTTCCAGAAAATTCAGTTCAGTTCTGTTCTTCCTGATAAACAAGCAGTAGTAGAAACGTTGTATCTTTCGGGGACCTAGATTCAGAGCCAAATTTAGTTTGGCGTAAACAACTTTTTTATTATTATTGAATCTTATAGCAAGATTCATTTAGTAGAGTCAGAGACGTACATAGCATACGTGATAATCGGCACGTAATGTTTCCACGTCCCTAGAAGGAGGTGATCAAGTGACCCTATCAGGTGGTTTGTTTTGCGTTTTAGTTAGGCTTAAAACACACGTTATTATAGTGATTTTGGCCCGTCGTTCATCTAACCTTTCGAGTTCAAAGGTGTTTTTGTTGTGACCAGTTTGAGTTGAATTTTTTATTTAAAGTAATTTATTTTCCCTGGAAACTAATAATGCTCATCGGAATTCTTGGACAAAGATATTTACTGAAAATTATTCGGAATTCCAACCTGGAATATTATTCTTGGTGATTCAACAAAGAACTGTTGACACATCACGATAAATCAGGTTATCGAAGATGTCATCGCCTTCCATCTTGGAACTTCATCGGGAATCGAACTGTGATTAACTTAGGATTTTTTATTGATAGGACTTACATTTATTAATTCTAAGATTAATACTGGATTAGTTTCATAAAATTTCCCTGAAATATTTCAGAAAATTGATTTTTAAAATTTAAATTCCCCTAGTTTTCAGAATTGTTTAAATCCCAAGTACTATTTCACATTTTGTTTGAAATCTTTTGTGAAATCAACAGGCTTTTTCACAATGTCATCAAAAGTGGAGAGCTTTCTTTCAAATCCTACCCAGGAGCAGTTGGATTGTTTGAAAAAAGATGAATTCCTTGAACTTGCCAGAAAATATGATCTTTCTGAGGCAAAAACTTCTTGAACGAAGCACGAAATATAAAACATCTTGATCCAGTATTTGGTAGAAAAGAATGTTTTGGATAAAGGTGTTTTGGTTTCGATCAGTAAGTCTGTATCAAACTCTGACATAAAAGTAAAGGAATTAAAATTAAAATACAAGATGCAATTAGAGTTAAGGAAGCTGAAACTTCAGAAAGGTAAAGAAGAATAAAACAAATGCAGTTGCAATTTGAGAGAGAGAGAGAGAGAGAGAGATGCAAATGCAAAGAAAGAAGGATGAAAGAGAATTTCAAATTAAGTTAAAGAAATAGAGCTGGCAAGTGACAGACACATTCCCAATTCACATACAAATTCAAGTTTTGATCTTACTAAGAATATTAGGTTAGTGCCCCCTTTCTGAGAAAAAGTAGACAAATATTTTCTTCGTTTTGAAAACGTTGCTGAAAATTTGAAATGGCCAAGGGAGCATTGGACTCGATTACTATAATGAGTACTTATTGGTAACGCTAGTGATATTTACCATTCACTGTCAGTTCAGCAAGGGGCCCCGAGTGGCCGAGTGGTCTAAAGCGCTGATCGTTACGGATCACTGCCATCTCACCTCTGTCTGCGTGAGTTCGAGTCCAGGCTCGCCTAACGTGGGTACTTGAGAAAGCCTGCCAGTAGCTTCTCATGGGTCGGTGGTTCTTCCCGGGGTTTTCCAGGGTTCTTCCTCCACCATTAATACTGGCCGTCATGTATAGCCTATCTTGTGCTGAAAAATGGCGTTAAACCCTATAACAACAACAACATCAGTTCAGCAAAGTACTGACTATGATCTGGTTAAGGAATGCATCTTAAAGGGTCATGAGTTAGTCCCTGAGGCTTATCGGCAAACATTTAGGAACTATAAAAATGAAGCTGGACAAACTCTTGTCGAATTTGCAAGAGAAAAAGAGCAGTTATTTGATAGGTGTTGCTTAGCCGAGAAAGTTGATCAGGATTATGAAAGTCTCAAACAACTTGTATTACTTAAAGAGTTTAAGAACTGTGTCCATAGTGACATAAGACTTATATTGACGAGCATAAGATCGAAACCTTGGAAAATGTTGTTCGTGCTGCTGACGAGTATTTCTTAACTCATAAAATTCCTGTTGTAGGCAAGTCTTTCACTCAGTAGTCTTCTGGTAGAAAGGTATTTCAGCCTAATACGAGCCCTTCTAAAATTCAGTCTGGCACAACTTTTAAAAATCAAGCTTCTCATAAGCTTGATTCAAAATTCTTGTCTCTTCCTACGTGTACCTATTGGAAGAAGAAAGGACACGTTATTTCTCATTGCTTCAAATACGCATCAGAATCAAGACAGACCTATCCCAAATGCTCTTATTTCTAAGAGGTCAAGGACACGGTCATATATTGGAAACAATACATTTGTTGGATCTAATAAACCCCAATCTGATTTTATTATGGAGAATTATGAACCATTCATGTCGAACGGTTCTATATCACTCTTGGATGAATTGGCCAATCCTATCCATATTAAAATTTTAAGGGACACAGAAGCTTCTCAGAGTCTTTATTATCAGGTACTTCGCCTTTTTCTGAGAAGTTTTCTTCTAATGAGAGTGTTCTTGTTCAGAGAGTAGATTGCGGCTTTGTTAATGTTCCTCTCCATTTTGTAAATTTGTCATCAGACTTAGTTTCAGGACCTGTGACAGTCGGAATAGAGTCTAATTTACCCGTTCAGGGCATTCATTTATTACTAGGCAACGACCTAGCTGGAGATAAGGCTGTGGTTAATCTACCTGTAACTGACAAGCCTTGTTTGGATCAGAAAGTTGATCCTATTGAAAAAGAATTCCCTGATTAATACCCAGCTTGGGCAGTTACCAGAGCTATGGCAAAGAAACCTCTTGAGAATGATTTCGATAAGGAAAGTACTCCTTTAGCTGACACATGTATTGGTCGGGCTTTTGATGAGGTCACTTTCACTCCTTGTTTGGATCAATCAAAAGGTATTGATCACAGTGATCCTCTTTTAACTACTCATTCTCTTTTTCTATCAGGGTGACAAACGACAATTACTTGTCGTCGAACAGGAAAAAGATTCTGAGATCTCCTGTTTGTTTCAGAGGGCCATTAGTGAAACTGAAGCTGCTGAAGTACCTGTCTGTTATTTCATTAAAATGGAATTCTTATAAGACAATGGAGACCTCCTAAGGTACCTGCTGGTGACGAATGGTCAGTGAACTATCAGATTGTAGTTCCAAAATCTTACAGACAGGAAATACTTAGTCTGGCCCATGAAACTCTTCTGGCTGGTCATTTAGGGATTAAAAGACTTATCGCAAGATCTTGACTCACTTTTATTGGCCAAAAGTCAAAAGTGATGTTTGTAAATACTGCAGATCTTGTCATACTTGTCAAATGGTAGAAAAATCCAATCAGAAGATACCTAAGGCTCATCTGCAACCTATTCCTGCATTTGACGAACCATTTAGCAGAATTATGGTAGACTGCGTTGGTCCCTTACCTAAGACCAAGTCAGGCAACCAATACTTGTTGACCATTATGTGTGCGTCAACAAGATTCCCAGAGGCAATTCCTTTGAGGAATATAAAAACTAAAACAATAGTAAAAGCTTTGACACAGTTTGTTTTTTTTACTCAGTTTGGCCTTCCCAAATCTGTTCAATCGGATCAAGGGTCAAATTTTATATCTGGAATTTTCCAGCAAGCTATGTATGAATTAGGCATTCAACAATTCAAATCTTCTGCCTATCACCCTGAGAGCAAAGAGGCTTTAGAAAGATTTCATCAGACTTTGAAAAATATGATTCGATCATATTGTTTTGACAAGGATATAGATTGGGATGAGGGCATTCATTTACTTTTGGTTGCTGTTAGGGTGTCAGTTCAAGAATTTTTAGGATTCAGTCCCTTTGAACTAATGTTTGGACACACTGTCCGTGAACCATTGAAGTTGTTGAAAGAGAAACTTCTTTCTAATGAAGATACTGAACTTAATATTCTCGACTATGTTTCCAATTTTAACTATAAGTTGTCAAAGGCTTGTGAGGTTGCAAGAACGAATCTGCACTCTACTCAGTCAAAATGAAATTAAGATATGATAAAACTCAAAGGAAAGGAGTTTTCAACCTAGTGATAGAGTTCTGACTCTCTTGCCCATTCCACAAAATCCTCTTCAGTCCAAGTATTATGGTCCGTACACGGTTGAAAAGAAAGTAAATGATTTAAATTACATCATAAATACTCCCGGGAGGCGAAAACAAAAACAACTTTGCCACATTAACATGTTGAAGGAGTACATTGAGATAGATATCCAGGTAAATCATGCAATTAATTTAGTTGCACCTGTCCCACTCACTAAAGATTTAAGTGAAGAAATTCAATCGGACTCTATTGATTTTGGAGTGACAAATCTTCGGAATTCGGAAATTATGAATAATCTGGACCAGAAACATTCACATTTGCAACAATAAGAAACGAATGAACTTAAACAGTTATTATTTCAATATAAGCACTTATTTCCAGATGTTTCTACGAGAAAAAACAAAATTTTTCATGACGTTCAAATTGTAAATTCCAAACCTGTGAAACAACACCCATACAGGCTGAACCCTCTCAAACAGGAATGCTTGAAAAAGGAAATTCAGTATTTGCTGGAGAATGATTTCATAGAGCCCAGTAAAAGTGATTGGAGTTCACCATGTATACTTGTTCCGAAACCAGATAAAACTTTCCGTATATGCATTGATTATAGGAAGATGAACAGTGTGACTAAAACAGATTCATTTCCATTACCAAGAATCGATGACTGCATTGATAGCATTGGCAATGCCAAGTATGTGACCAAATTTGACCTTCTGAAAGGATTTTGGCAAATTCCACTAACGGAAAGGGCAAAGGAAATTTCGGCATTCGTGACTCCAGATGGACTTTATCAATATAAAGTAATGCCGTTTGGGATGAAGGGTTCGCCAAGTACCTTTCAGCATTTGATGAATATTATTACCTCTGGTCTAGATAATTGTGATGCTTACATCGATGATGTTGTGATCTACAACGACACCTGGAAAGAACATCTATCAACAATTCGGAAATTCTTTGAAAGACTCACTGATGCAAATTTGACAATCAATTTATCCAAACGTGAGTTCAGCCTTGCTTGTGTAACATTTCTAGGACATATCGTGGGACATGGACAACTTAAACATATAGATGCTAATATCAAGGCTATCTCTGAGTTCCCTGTGCCTGTCAGTAAAAAGCAACTGATGCAAATTTTAGGTATGGCTGGATACTATCGGAAATTTTGTTCCAATTTTTCTAATATTGCTGAACCCCTGACAAATTTATTGAGCAAGAAAAACAAGTTTCTTTGGACTGAAAAATGTCAGGAGGTTTTTGACAAGTTAAAGGCCATACTAAAAAGTGCACCAGTTCTTACAGCTCCAGATTTCAGTCAATCTTTTAAAACTGTCTGTTGATGCAAGTGATGTTGGGATTGGAGCAGTATTGATTCAAGAAGATAGAAATGGTGTTGATCACCCAGTGTGCTATTTTTCTAAGAAATGAAATAAGCACCAAAGAAATTACTCAACAATCGAGAAGGAATGTTTGGCTTTGATATTGGCGTTACAGCATTTTGAAGTTTACATTAGTTCAGCTCCTTCTCCGTTTGTCGTGTTTAGTGATCACAACCCCCTTACTTTCATCGACAAGATGAAAAACAAAAATCAAAGATTATTAAGGTGGAGTTTATTGTTACAGGAATATAATATTGATATCAGGCACATCAAGGGAAAAGACAGTTTAATAGCAGATGCACTTTCCCGTGTATAGAAATATTATTTCATGTACACTTTCTATAATTCATAAGAGTGTAATTTTTTTTTACCTCATATTTAATTAACATGTGGTAAAGAGTAAGCTTTATTATATAAATCTTTCTTTTTCTTTATGGGAAAAGTGTTACGTATATGAAATTTAATTACTTGTTTATTAGTTATAAAAAAATTTATTTTATTTTTATTTCATTACATGTTATTGCAATGATAACTTTATTCACTGGATTTGAGCGGCCCCGAGTGGCCGAGTGGTCTAAAGCGCTCTTCGTTACGGATCACTGCCATCTCACCTCTGTCTGCGTGGGTTCGAGTCTAAGATTCGGCGAATGTGGATATGTGAGAAAGCTTGCCAGTAGCTTCTCGTGGATCGGTGGTTCTTTCCGCGGATTTCCCGGTTTCTTCCTCCACCATTAACACTGGCCGCCATGTATAGCCTATCGTGTGCTGAAAAATGGCGTTAAGCCCCACAACAACAACAACAACACCTGGATTTGACATTTTTCCAGAAAATTAAGTTCAGTTCTGTTCGTCCTGATAAACAAGCAGTAGTAGAAACGTTGTATTTTTTGGTGACCTAGATTCAGAGCCAATTTTAAGTTTGGTGTAAACAACATTTTTTATTATTGAATCATATAGGAAGATTCATTTAGTAGAGTCAAAGCCGTACATAGCATACGTGATAACAGGCACGTAATGTTTCTACGCCCCTAGAAGGAGGTGATCAAGTGACACCATCAGGTGGTTTGTTCTGCGTTTTAGTTAGGCTTAAAACACACGTTATTATAGTGATTTTGGCCAGTCTTGCATTTAACCTTTGTAGTTCAAAGGTGGTTTTGTTGTGACCGGTTTGAGTTGAATTTTTATTTAAAATAATTTATTTTCCCTGGAAACTAATAGTGCTCATCAGAATTCTTGGACAAAGACATTTACTGGAAATTATTCGGAATTCCAACCTGGAATATTATTCTTGGTGATTCAACAAAGAACTGTTGACACATCACGATAAAGCAGGTTATCGAAGACGTCATCGCCTTCCATCTTGGAACTTCATCGGGAATCGAACTGTGATTCACTTAGGATTTTTTATTGATAGGACTTACATTTATTAATTCTAGGATTAATATTGAATTAGTTTCATAAACAGTAAGCCCTTTTTCTTATCTATATCTTGTTTTTCTATGGAAATAAATTATTTTGTTATATTTTACAAAGCTTGTTGGCTTCACTCTTTTCTTTGTTACTTTTGTACCAGCCTAGACACGTAACAAAGAAAATTGGGGTCTCGTCCTTGGGATATATAAATTTTGCCTGAAATAATTCAGAAAATTGATTTTTAAAATTTAAATTCCCCTAGTTTTCAGAATTGTTTAAATCCCAAGTACTATTTCACATTTTGTTTGAAATCTTTTGTGAAATCAACAGGCTTTTTCACAATGTCATCAAAAGTGGAGAGCTTTCTTTCAAATCCTACCCAGGAGCAGTTGGATTGTTTGAAAAAAGATGAATTCCTTGAACTTGCCAGAAAATATGATCTTTCTGAGGCAAAAACTTCTTGAACGAAGCGAGAAATATAAAACATCTTGATCCAGTATTTGGTAGAAAAGAATGTTCTGGATAAAAGTGTTTTGGTTTCGATCAGTAAGTCTGTATCAGACTCTGACATAAAATAAAGAATTCAAATTAAAATACAAGATGGAATTAGACTTAAGGAAGCTAGAACTTCAGAAAGGTAAAGAAGAATAAAACAAATGCAGTTGCAATTTGAGAGAGAGAGAGAGAGAGAGAGAGAGAGAGAGAGAGAGAGAGAGAGAGAGAGAGAGATGCAGTTGCAATTGGAGAAAGAGAAAGAACAAATGCATTTACAGAAGAAGAGAAACAAATGCAGTTGCAATTTGAGAAAAAGGAGAGAGAGAGAGAAAGATACACAAATGCAGTTACAATTTGAGAAAGAGCCTAGACACGTAACAAGAGAGAGAGAGAGAGAGAGAGAGAGAGAGAGAGAGAGATACACTTGGTTCATAGATCTGCCACTTCTTGTGGATACACTTTGGACATGTCCACATAATATAATGTTATAGTCATATTGAGAAGTACACGTACAAGCAAAAGATTTATTTGTATTTCAATAGCAATGATAGCAATGATTCTGATATTCAATGGAATATATGCTATTCTTTCGGGAATTTTGACGTATATTATCCACAATAACAATACACTGAACACGAATTTGAAATATGCATTCAACATGTTCATGAAAATACAATGAAATAATATCTATAGAAACAATACACTTAAACATGATTTGGAATATGCATTGGATATGATTATGAAACGAACTGAATGAGTATAGAATATGTACAAATCAAAAATTAATTGATAATAATGCCAATATTTATGCAAAGTGTGCAATACAAAATTCAGAACTATAGAATAATATTTTAACACAAAAAGGGGACGTCACATTTCTTACATTAAAATTAGCAAGTGCCCTGTAGTCATGTAAAGATTTATTTATTACTAATTTTAGAGAGGATAGTTGACTGAAACGAGTGAATAACGGGTATGCTTCATCGAGTGGGTGAGAAACTCAGTATTTTCTCTCGTGACTTCGCCACTCGTGAAAATATATAAGTTGTTCACCCATGATACGTATTGGCTAGCAATAGGCATAACAGAAAATATTAACAGTAACATGATTCTCCTTCAGAATTCAAAGCAAAAAAAAAAAAAACAACAGCACCTTGGATTGGCTTCGAAGTAGGTTGGTCTTTAACTTAAAGCGTCAGACTTACCGCTTTCATAGCAAGCGTCTACGAACAACCTAAATTTATTGATGATAATATTATCGATGTCTACTGACGGGGATTGAGAAAAAATATGATATTTCACTCCAGTGAATTAGCAAGATTATATCCCTCAGAAAATCCAGTATATAAGGGCCTAGCATAAAATATAAATCAATATTTAGTTAATATCGAATGCAAAAATAAATAAATTTATATCCAAAATTCCATTTATTATCAAACTACGAATCATTACCAGTATCCAAACAGATATCATTAATCGTATTTCTAATTATCCGACAACAACAAAGGAGGAGAGGGTTTTTGAAGGTAGTTCAAGGTTGTATTCATTGATCTAAATCTTGGGAAAATTCGACCATTTTACTGCAAGGGCTTGTGTCGGATTAATGAGAATAGACTTTTCACTATAATCTCTTATGCATATATATTTCGTATAACTAAGATAGTCTCCAGATGTATTCCAATACTAGAGTCCTTAAACATGCCACGGATTTAGCCCGCTACAAAATCACATATATCAACTTAAAATGGCTATGTGTCACAATGACATTGAAATGCACTCAGTTATGTGTTACAATGACATCTGCAAAATGCACACTGTATATATGTGTGGAGTGGGGATGAGAGAGAGAAGGAGAGGTAGAGGCTCACATATTGTCATCGGGTATGTCAGTTATTTGGTTTCAGCCAGGACACGTGGTCCACTGGAGAGTTAAAATGTTGTTGCCTTATGGGCAACATAAGTATTACAACATTTTTGTCTTCTATCCTCAATAGTAAATGACAAAATATACAGCTTGTATCTGTATATAATACAAAATCAAAAACTATTTGATTCCGTGTTTGCATCGATTTAGTAAAACATCCAAGCCGAGAGAAGGAAACCAGCAGAAATATCCGCACTTTTTTGCATTAGTCACTCTCCCGACCCCAAGGCTCGAGTAACACCACTACCCTAATAACTAATCAGCATATGATCATCTTAAAAACACGAGAAAATTTAGTCACCCTTTGTCAATGGATACATATTAGGTAAGAAGAAGAAGAGCCGTCACACTGACGGATATACTTTGTATGTCACAAAGCAAATGTACTAGTATAACTTCATACATCTACATAAACATGTTAAGTTAAAATTAGCACGCACTACAGCTGTTTTCGTTGATGTAAAGTTCTACTTTGACAAAACGAGTATGTTCTCAAAATAATTCCTTTAAATACGTCTTTTCATTTCAGCAAGAATGTTGGCGGTATCATAGCTTGAGCAGTGATTGGCAGTCTGGTCGGACTTGCTATCCTGATTGGAGTCATCGTATTCTGCTGTGTTACAGCAAACAATTCAAAGAGACGCACAGGGATAGTGATGCAACCGGCGAACACTACTACCCAGACTTTTATTGGTGAAAAAATTTCTTTTTTTACTAGTGATAAATAGAAAAAGTATAACAATGAAAACAATTCTCTGCAGTACTGAAATCAAATACCAGCGAAAACAATACTGTGCAGCATCGACACAAACACTAGTGAAAACAATACTATGCTGCAATGAAATCCAATGGCAGTAAAACAATAACATGCGTTGCATTGAAATCGAATAGCAGTGAAAACCATATTGTGCAGCAATGAAATTAAATAGTAGCAAAATCAATACTGTGCTGCAGTGAAATCAAACAGCAATAAAAAATACTGTAATGCAATGAAATCAATCAAATGAAATAATGCTGCGCCGCATTTAAATCAATAGCAGTGATAAACAATAATGAGCCGGATTGAAATCAAATAGCAATGGAAACACTGCTATGCTGGCAATGACAAACATATTTTGCTCCAATGAGATCAAATAACAATTAAACCAATACTGTGCTACATTGAAATCAAATAGCAACGAAAATAATACTGTGTTGCATTGAAATCAAATAGCAATGAAAACAATACTGGGCTGGAAAGAAATCAAATAGCAACGAAAACAATACTGGGCTGGAAAGAAATCAAATAACAACGAAACTAATATTGTGCTACATTGAAATCCAATAGCAATGAAACCAGTACTGGGCTGGAACGAAATCAAATAGCAATGAAACAATACTGGGCTGGAAAGAAATCAAATGGCCTTGAAAACAATACTTTGCTGGAAAGAAATCAAATAGCAAAGAAAATAATACCGTGTTGCATTGAAATCAAATAGTAATGAAAAACAATGCTGTGCAGCATTGAAATCAAATAGCAGTGAAAAAACAATATTGAGCTGAATTTAAATTGATTCCTAGTTTTAAAAAAGTTTAGGATGCTGCGTTGAAATTAAATAGCAATGAAAACAATAATGTGTTGCATTGATATAAAATAGAAGTGAAAAAATACAGTGCTGCAACGAAATCCAATAGCAATGAAACCAATACTGTCTTGCATTTAAATGAATTAGCAGGAAAAAAAAACAGTATGTGCTTCACTGAAATCAAATAGCGCGGGAAGTAATACAGTGTTGCACTGAAATCAAACAGCAGTCAAAACAATACTGTAAAGTATTGAAGTCAAATAGCAAAGAATAACAGTACTGTACTAGACTGAAATCGTTGAGCAATGAAAACAATGTTCTGCTGCATTGAAATCAAGTAGCAATGAAAAACATAACTGAGCTGTATTGAAATTAAACAGCGGTAAAACAATACTATAATGTATTGAAATCAAATAGCAGTACAAACTATGCTGTGCAACAATTAAATAGCTGTAAAACAATACTTTGCTGCATAGAAATCAAATAACTGTAAAACCAATACTATGCTGCATTGAGATCAAATAGTAAAATTAATACTGTGCTGAATTGAAATCAAATAGCAATAAAAACACATACTGTGATGATGTTATGTATATTTAATTTGCGTTAATTGTTTGTGAGCTTTTTTATTTATTTTTTTTTTTTTCATTTATATTCTCTGGATAATTGTATTTTGGACTTGACCTTGTCCCAAATCAAGTTCATTTACTTCCTGACCTGAATCATTTTTTATTCTGTAAACAAATAATACATGACTAATATATTTTCTGTGAGTATGGGTTTAATATTAAGATTTTTATTAAAAGAAGTAAACACATTTATCTTGGTTTGAGTCAAGGACATTGTGTTTTCCTAGTTCTTTATTATAATTTTAGTGATATACCTTCCAATTATAACTTAGCTTTTATCTTGCAAACATCTGGAACCTTCCAAAATGAAAATTTTATTAGGTAATAGTTTTTTAGAATATGTTAATTGTGACATGAGGTCAAGTAGAGGACTATATAATCATGTTTATCTAGAAATTATTCATTCATGCTATTAGATCTTGAGGCAGACTCATTGTTGTGTCCAATATTTCATTCGGGCTGGAATTTCTTTATTCAAATTACTTATTTATTGGAAATACAAAGTGTCCATCTAAAATTATATTCTTGAAAATAGAGACATAGATTAATGTGAAATTTCAAATAAGGATATATTTTTATATTGTATTATTGTGATTTAACAAAAGATGGTTGGCACATCACCACGACACAGGCCACCTTAGGCACATCAACACTTCCAGCGTTGGATAATTTATTTGGGATAAACAACAATATTTATTCAGAACTTTAATACGAATTGTGTTAGAAATTCTATGATTATTTGGGATTTATTTCGCAATGCCGTAAGTTCTTTTTACATTTTAAATTTGTATTCTAAGAAATTAAACTATTTGTTGGATTTTACAAAACTTGTTGCTTTGCACTCTACTCTTTTCTCTAAGTTAGATTAAGACCATAGAGTCGTAATAGATGCATTGAAATAAAATAGCTGTAAAGACAATACTGTTGTCTATTGAAATCAAATAGCACTGAAAATAATACTGAGCTGCATTGAAATCAAGTAGTTGTGAAAAACATACAGTGGTGCAATAAAATCCAATAGCAATGAAATTAATACTATCTTGCACTGATGTCAAATAGCAGTGAAAACAATATTGTGCGACACTGAAATCAGGCAGCAATGAAAACAATACTGTGCTGTATTGAAATCAAATAGTAGTGAAAACAATACTGTGCTGTATTACCATCAAATAGCAATGAAAACAATACTGTGCTGCATTGAAATCAAATAGCAGTGAAAACAATACGGGCTGCATTTAAATCAAATAGCAGTGAAAACAATATTGTACGGCATTGAAATCAAGCAGCAGTGAAAACAATACTGTGCTGTTTTGAAATAAAATATCTGTGAAAATAACACGGTAATACATTCAAATCAAATACCAGTGGAACCGATACTCTGCTGCACTGAAATCAAATAGCAGTGAAAACAGTACTATGTTGTAGTCAAATCAAATAGGACTGAAAAAATAATGTGCTATATTACCATGAAATAGCAGTGAAAACAATACCGTGCTTTATTGAAATCAAAAAGCAGTGAAATCAATACTGGCTGCATTTAAATCAAATAGCAGTGAAAACAATACTGTGCTGTATTACCATCAAACAGCAGTGAAAACAATACTGTGCTTCATTGAAATCAAATAGCAGTCAAAACAGCACTGTCCTGTTTTTAAATCAAATAGTACTTAAAACAATACTGTCCTGTTTTACCATCAAATAGCAGTGAAAACAATACTGTGTTGCATTGAAATCAAATCGCAGTGAAAACAATATTTTGCTGCATTGAAATCAAATAGCAGTGAAAACAATACTCTGCTGCATTGAAATCAAATAGCAGTGAAAAGAAGACTGGCTGCATTTAAATCAAATAGCAGTGAAAACAATGCTGTATTGCACTGATATCAAAATATTAATCTGAGATAAAGAGTTCTTGGAAATACAACCTATAGCAATTAATACCGAACTTAATACTTGGAGATCCATCCCTTAGCTTGAATATCATTTTATAAATATTTATTTACAAAATTGTTTGTATATCTTATAAATGTTCTTGATTTATAAGCAGATTATTCTCTTTGCGCTTGCATAGATTATATTTTCCCAGCCAGATAAATGTGTCATATTTTATTGTCCATTAATGTTGTCACAAGTGTTTCTCTTCACAGAGTTGTACAGAATTGGAGATTTCTAGATCACACGCTGTTGTTTCTAAATTTCTACTTTTTGGGCAGTTGGGGTGGAGGGTGACTAAATTTTCAATAATACTGTTGTGATTCAATTGGTTATCCACAGCAGAAATGATAATAAATGAATGAAACAAGGATAACTTTAAAAACTGCATTTACAAGAAGAAAGTTACAAAGATTTGTTTCTTTCCATAGTTTCTCCACATTTAATCAACTAAAACATAAATATCACATAAATGACTATTGATTACTTAATACTTATGATTGAAAATATTACATTTAACCGAAAAAAAGCCACAATAGTTATTCTATAGCTACATCCCCAGTTCTATACTTCACTGATTGCTTAAAAAATCACCAGTGGCGCAGTGCTACCGTGTAAATTTTACTGTGACTTAGAAATTCGACGCTAGTATGGTTGTACGTCCAGCAGACCACTCCATCAGAGAAGAAAGTACAAAAATATAAATAATCCTAACACTAAAAGAAAAATCCATAATGTCTCTAACAAATTCGTTGTTGCGAAGGACAAGCTTTATTGCTATGCAATAACGTTATTGTCACAAAGGATCAGGCCTTTTATCTAAGCATCGGCGTCGATGGCAGGGTAAAACACAAACGCATGTCATTGCTACATCATTGGCGTTGATGGCAGGGTAAAACACAAACGCATGTCATTGCTACATCATCGGCTTTACCTAAGAGGTGTAGTGCAGCAAGATTGGTACCTTCAGTGCTACAACGGAATAATTTTCATCATGAAACAATCCATTAGAGAGCAAATGATCCCTGGTTACTTCAGACAAACTAATAAGTTTGACGTAAATGTTGGTCCTATATTAAAATATGATATGTATATATATATATAAAGACTTGTAAGACGAAAGACAGAATTTTAGCAATGTATAAACTCTTCACTTTCTGGCAATGATTTGCTTGTTGTATCTTAGATTTTGAGATATCTGTCTTTAGACGATTGGTCTGGTTATTCAGTAGTATTTCACTTACCGCTGACTTTCTCTACAATGTTATCACCCAATGACATTATGTCTTCTTTTCGTCTGTTAAAATTTTAACTTGTCATCGATTTGTCGATGTCTTCCAATGTTTCGTTAAATGAATTAGCTAACATTGTCAAACGACATATTTAGAACGAAGCTCTATCTAGATCATGAACGCGGTTATTTTGCGTTGAATCTGAGGAACAACAGTTATATATTTAAGTGATTTAGCTCTTTCTGTCCGTTTCAGTATGTGTAACCAGTTGGTATCATTTCCGAATTTGACCACATCAGCTATTTAAAAATATCTTTATTGTATCCCTTTCCAAATAGTCAAATACTGTTTTTTTTATACAGTTTTGGGGCAATTAAAATGCATGTATGGATCATAAAAACAACCCCTTGTACAGTTCGCATTCTATGTTTTGTGCGTCAGCGGTATTCGTAATATAAGCAACAAGTGCACTGAAGTGCGGAAGTATGTGATTGAATATCTTTTATAGGAGTTGTTTGAACTTGTTCTAGTGGTACTAATTTGTTTGAACTTGTTCCAGTGGTACTATAACAGACTTATTTTCTAGCTTTTTGTTTTGGGGTACTTAAATATGGGTGGTTTACCAGACAATCCCATCACATATCCTTTTGATATTTGCATTTAGATAAACCCACATTTGTACAGGCTCTCAATTCCATCTCCCCGTTTTCATGGTCAATATAAACATTCAATATCAAACGATAGTATGTATGTTTTTTAACGTACTTCACATTTCTAAAACGGAAATGTGATTCCAACACATGTATCTGACAAGATATATATCTATTTCCTAGGACATGTTTAAGTGTAATTGATTCTAATTTTGATGACGATGTCTGAAGGACAAACCAAGTTGATGTTCTCATAGGATAATGTCGTATGGGTCTAATTATAAAATATTTGACGTTCTTTCCGGATTTTTTTTTTTTTCATTCTCCGCTAATGCCCATATAAGTTTAGAAACGTTAGTACAACGTTTAGTCACAGGGAACTTTTTGGGGCCATTTTTTCACGTTTTCCTTTCAGTCTCAGCTAAAGTCCGTTTGATTTTCATACTTTTGGTATTACTTTTTTAATCTCGGCCATGTGACTAAAATGCACTGGACTCCACTAGTGTCCGAGGCATTTTCGAAAAAATTTTACGACTCTCAGTCTACGTAATTTTAATGCAATGTTCTGGGTCCTTTTCACTCTGGGAAAGTTTTGGAATTGTAGAAGTACATTTAGTCAAGTCTGTTTTAGTGTTAATATGATTCCTTTCCTTTGATAATAGTACAAGATATGCATATTTAATGACACTACCAACATCGTCTGAGATATAGGTCATGCTTCTTATATAAATATCGGACATATGCATATAGTCACTAGAGAGTGAGCAGGTATGGATAGTATAAAGTGGGGTGTTGGTTACTACACACGGCGTGTGGATAGTATAGTGTGGGGTTTTGGTTACTACAAACGGCGTGTAGATGGTATAGCTTGGGGTGTTGGATACTACACGCGGCGTGTGGATGATATAGTATGAGGTGTTGGTTATTACACATGACCTGTGAATGGTATGGTGTGGGGTGTTGATCGCTACAAACAACATGTGGATGTATAGTGTTGATTCTGGATAGTAAGTGTGGGATATTGGATACGACGCATATTATCATTTGGTACAAAGTGACGTATCCGTGCTAAATCCCGTTTGGGCCATTAATCCTTTTACACAATTTAGGTCAATCACTTATAACAATATTACCATTTACCTTCAGCGCTAAATTCCCTTTTGGGCCTGTAGTGGAATACCCATGGTAAATTCCCCATTGGACCTATGATACATTTAGCCAATATATGTCGGTCACTCCTAATAATGTTACAATTTACACTCATTATTTTGGCATATAGTTCACGCCACACGTTAAATTACCTTTTGGGCTTATAAACGTTTATCCAGTGTAAGGCAATCACTTCTAACAATATAGTCATTTTCCTCATGCTCAATTGTCAAATGGGCCTTTAGTGCGCCCACCTCCCATAAACACACAAGTGTTAAATTTTTGTCTGGGTCTACACATTTTTTGCTCTATTTAAAATAGGATTCCCATATGGGCTCACAAGTGTACCCCATATTATTACTTACGGCACACTATCAACAGCTGCATAACCTGGCTATTCACTTCCAACAGAAATAATAATCATCTGGTGATCAATGCTTCTCCTATTTCCAGGACATGGAAACCCCTCCTTCTTTTCCAAGCATATTGTCATATTTACAGTAGACCGAAATCACACACACACACACACACACACACACACACACACACACACACACACACACACACACACACACTTTCCTTCAATATACACAGAATGACGCAAAATGAGTACAAGGGACACAACTCCTTCGACACTGTCTAATCACGTTAAAGAGTTATTGTACCTACAGTGGGGTATTACATGATTGAAGAGCAAATGAAAAGTAAAATAGCTGATGATGAATCTTTTCCGTAAATGAAGTCTGGATATTGTATATATTATTTATATAATAATAATAATAATAATAAGTAGTAGTAGTAGTAGTAGTAGTAAAATCATCTTTGCAAGCCAAAAGTTGTCGATATTTTTTGTTATATGCAAACGTTGAAAGTGGAACGAAGTGTATCGAGCATATTTTCATCTGTGAAGATAATAAACAGTACAAAGAGGCTGGTCCTTTTTGTATCTTATTTTTCATCCAGCATCCCTATGATAGCGTTTGATCATGACTACACGCATCATGTCTGTCATGTATTTGGACTAACATCATTTAAAGTCATTCGTAGTAAAGTTAGGGACGTTCTGTTACATATTTACATATCAATTGCAACTATTTGATTGTTTAACATAGATGATGAATAAATATATTTACATTGTAAAATTACCACATATTCATAATTTTATGTGCTGCAGTAAAGATGCTGTGATAGTAACACATCTTCCTTTTAATCTCAACACTAAAATCAAAAACAAAATTGGCAGTGCATGTGCAAAATATGCCAGTATACGTCATTGCTATAAAGTTATCTCTTAAAATAATCACCAATACATATGGGATCTTATATGAGTACTAATTTCAAATAAAATATATAAAACCAGCAAAATAATGTAACTCTTTCGCAGGCCGCTATAGTGAGTGAATGATTCAAATTATTCAATAAGTTTCGTAAATTTCATAAAACATATACAAGATTCTTATCAAATACAAAAAGTTGTTTTTATTCAAATGAAATTGCGATATAGTTTAGAAAAATATGTCTTCATCTAAGACGTTTTGGAGTACTGTAGTCCTCAAGTCACACGCGCGCACATGCAAACCCAAGCGAGAACATTCGATTGTAATCAACGAACGTTAGCATGAGGCGCCCACGCAAGAGAATAGTCACGTGGAGTGGAAGGCTTTGACATAGATCATACTACAAACCACTGTCCACGCTCACCACTGTTTATCATTATTACTTACTATACATGTCTCTCAGACTGTCGTCGATGTGATGACAAATACTTACACAAGGCCGTACGTGAATCCATACGCGCAAACATAAGCAAAGACAGATGCGAATATATATGAATTTTATCAACATTCACGTATTAAAATAAATGGCCGCTATTATTGGAATCGTGTTACAGACACAACGTTTGCTCATGAATGTAACCCCAAATACAAATAGAGGAATTGTATTACAGACAAAACCTATGAACATTAGTCCGGTCTACAGTTAATAATAGGCACTATGTGCTTGCAGACCGAACAATATTTCCATACATATTTAGCATAGATTTTGTGTTACCTTGTAGGATAGTGGGGCTGACTTTTATATAAGGATGCATTCAATTGTGTTTCACCGAGACCGCACCGGTGGCCTAGTGGTAAAGCGTCCGCCTAGGATGCAGGAGGTCACGGGTTCGAATCCAGGCCGAGTTTTACCAAAGACTTTCAAAAATGATAGTAACAGCTGCCTCGCTTGGCGCTCAGCATTAAGCGGTTAGTGTTAGGACTGGTTGGCCTGGTGTCAGGATAATGTGACTGGGTGGGACATCATGCTACATGTCTGCGGCATGTTGCCCCAGTGTTATATGGAATCAGGCCACAATTAATAATTCCGGTTCAGTACC
Source organism: Megalonaias nervosa (assembly GCA_016617855.1). Taxonomy (NCBI): domain Eukaryota; kingdom Metazoa; phylum Mollusca; class Bivalvia; order Unionida; family Unionidae; genus Megalonaias; species Megalonaias nervosa. The sequence goes on along the minus strand of JAECUM010040150.1, from coordinate 11,472 downwards.
CACGAATGTAGTCCCAGTCTATTTTTAGATCATTTTTTCCTGTCTCCGTTTGGTGGTGATACAAGAGTTAGATTTAAGCATTTTTGGTAAGGATTTAAAGGCAATTGTTTATTCTTTAGAATATGAGTTTATGGTGTGGTTGTCTGTGTGTATTTCGGCGACAGTGCACAGTAAGTAATAAGGCCTTGGTGATGATCCGAAGTGAAATCTGTGTTCCATTGCATGGTGTTTTGTTTACAATTCAGCCTCTCAAAAAAATGCAGGTCAACCCTTGACAAGAACTTCACCGTGAAGTCATCTTTGAAGGTATTTTAGATTAACATATGGTTTGTATTGATTGTCACACAGTGGAAAGTTCAGTACTGAGAAACAAATGTACAGAATATATAGTAAAATTAATTGTGTTCTATTGCCTGTCTGTGCAGTATTTGAGTAAAGTTTAAACTGGTATAAAATCTTTATTATTAACGATAGACACATGAAATTTTAATATGTTACGTATATTGACTTTAAAAATATAAGAATGAAATTCAATAAAAAATTAATTTTTGTTTTAAAAATTTTAATGAAATTTTTTTAAAAAATTAAAAAATAAAATTTTTCCACCAAAAATGCACATATATAATATTTATTGGGAATGATATTAAATGATATCAGCATGTATATACTCCTACACCATATACAAGCTCAAATGATGGATATTTGTCCAATTTTGTCAGAGAAAATATCTTTGTAAGTCAAAATGAGACCTTCATTTCAAATACATGAAGACAAAATTCTATTTTGTATTGTACCTTTAGGTCATTGAAACTATTTATTTGGGGTCCAAACAGTTAATTTATGTGTTTATGATGGGGTGACTTCCTGAGTAACACATATCTGCTTGTATAGCTATCAGTAATTGTTTATAAACATAGTTATAGTGTATTTAGTCAGGGGACAGAGATGAAGACTTTATACTAGAATCTGCTCAAGTTCTCTACAAAATCATATTAAGCTGTCAGAGAATGAAATACAGGTCAAAGGGATAAAATATACTTTCCCCAGGTATATTTACCCTTGCATGTAAGAAAACAGCAAAATGATGTAAGTTGAACACAAAATGCATTCCATTTTATTGTTCAGTTTCTTTAAGATATTGCTTGATGTAGTGTGGCATTGTGGCCTAGATGATATTATGGGAATTCTAATGATCCATTTTGTTTAATGCATTATTAATTACTAATAATATTTGTTATCTGACACTCTAAAGATTACATAAGAAATATTCAAACAGATTATTCGAATTTAACTTTGTACAACTAATCTTAACATGGTTACATAGCTGACATGAACAAATATGCATATATTTTAGAATGTTTGGGATCAAAAGTTGACATTCAGTACATCATATAGGCTGACATTGTACCTATAGTGAATCTGTAAGGCTCAGTTCTGGCTGTGTGCACTTCAAATATCCCATGATGTTATTTTCATCATGAATATGCCTCTGTGTGGTAACATATTTCAATTTAGTACTTTGACAGAATGCGGTATTGCAGCATCAGCTGATATCTGATTCCACTGAATCATTGAGCTTAATAACTGGTAACCAACACTCTTAAAAATACACTAAAAATGCTCAAACAGATCATTTGAATTATGTTTGCACATGTGATTTTAACAAGTACATTGCATATGTCCCACACATGCAAATGTCCATCCTTGTTTACAAGTTTTGGGGATCAGAATTTCACATTTGGTTGATGATATAGGATCTATTGGTACCTATAGTTGATCTGTGTGGCCACATTTGGCTGTATTCACTCGCAATATTCAAAATTGTTATTTTCCTCATGAATAAGATTGCTTGTAGTAATAAATTTTAATTTGGTACATTGTTATTTGACTTTCCAGTATACTGGTATGTACTAATGTTTGCACTAATGATCAAACCTCACCGTTCCAACATTGCCTTCAGCTTTATGATACATACTCTACCTGATTAGTTATTTAACCTGTAAATGGCTAAATATGCTTGTAGAAACCTCATCTATTTTAGGATGCATTTATCACTTTAATACATGCCCATTGCTTCACATTTCTGAGTGTCACTCTGTCAAGTTTACTATTTTTTCCCATGTTTGCAACCTGAATGTTATTTTGAAATCACCATATCTAACATATTTTAATTTCATTTGCCTACATCTTACTGTTTTCTAGAATTAAGTGAAACATGTTATATCTTTTCAGGTCTAGCCTGGTATCTGGAACAAAGTGTTCGAGTTGGATCAGTTTGGAAGCTCTCCAGTAGTCCGGTGGTGATAGCAAGGTCTCATAAGGACATGTGCAGTGTACTGCTATAAGTGACCAAGATTAGTTCATATCAGGACACTGATATTACAGCACCTCAAAGACATGGCTTAGATCTTCATGAGAGATTTGCACCATTGTTCAGTAAGGTGGAACCTCCCTGAAACTGTATTTTCCTATCACATTGTTGACTTTTGTAGTTATCGACATTAAAATGGAATGCATATTTGCTATAAAACATGGTGGTGGTCCCATCACAACTTTAAATTTGAGTGAGCTATTAGTTATATAAACAACTGCCCAAGTACCTGACACAATAAATGTGGAACATAGCACCTGTCATTGTTTCTTTAGTGTGTACACCTATATGCATCTGGATAGGCATATTGCAATTTGCTGCCAATATCACTGTGAGCTATCATGTTTCAGTACCCCTGGGAAAAATGTTATCAGTTGTGCAGACCCAAACTACCATTTGTTTTAAATACTATTCATTAATCAACTTTGCTGCCTTAAATTTGTCAAAATGAATGTTATAACTTGTATGAAAATTTAATTTTTTTAAAAAAATTAGTTTTTAAAATTTAAATGTTTATTTAAATTTCCATTAAAATTTAATATATCAATACTTTTTAACTTCAAACATATTTTCAGACAGGCCTTATCATGTATTACAATTAGGTTTATACTGCATTGAAAAATTCCTATAATTAAGGAAGATATAGCAAATTTAGTTTTGGTTTCTCAAGAACACTTGGACCACAACTTGCACCCTGTGGAACACCAGCACTACACACTTTCTGACAGCTGTCACATGTCTTGCTGGCAAGGAAATTCCAAAAGACTTCATGTATGAAGTTGAAATAGGTGTGGCATGCCAATATAAAAGTTTGACTAAAAAACTGAGCCTGTCAGGAATCAGGCCACAATTAATAATTCCGGTTCAGTACCCACGAATGTAGTCCCAGTCTATTTTTAGATCATTTTTTCCTGTCTCCGTTTGGTGGTGATACAAGAGTTAGATTTAGACATTCTTGGTAAGGATTTAAAGGCAATTTTTTATTCTTTAGAATATGAGTTTATGGTGTGGTTGTCTGTGTGTATTTCGGCGACAGTGCACAGTGAGTAATAAGACCTTGGTGATGATCCGAAGTGAAATCTGTGTTCCATTGCATGGTGTTTTGTTTACAATTCAGCCTCTCAAAAAAATGCAGGTCAACCCTTGACAAGAACTTCTCCGTGAAGTCATCTTTGAAGGTATTTTAGATTAACATATGGTTTGTATTGATTGTCACACAGTGGAAAGTTCAGTACTGAGAAACAAATGTAGAGAATATATAGTAAAATTAATTGTGTTCTATGGCCATATATCACTATAAACTGTCACACTGCAGACATCGTAGCGATATGACTGAAAAATTGTTAAAGCTACGTTAAAAATCTAAATCACACACACACACACACACACACACACACACACGTGCGCGCGCGCGTTTCCCCGATGGAAATGACTTGACCGAATGGCATGCCTATTATTATCTCAAAGCGGACTTGTACATTTCTTGGCTTTATACAAGAATCAACCAAACTGATAATCTTCAATGTGAAAACTATTCACATTATTGCTTTGTGGTAGCGCTGTCAATATTTGAGACACTTGGAAGTATTATTCCAAGACTATGCAAGATTAACATTACACGGGTCTATGTATGGCTTTGTATTTAATAAGTCATAGAATAGTAGTTCAAAATGGCGTAGCTTTCACATTGATTTACTATAGGAAGAATGCGCGCACATGTTTTGTCACCAGCCGGTTAACTTAAAGTATGAGATCTTTCATTTACATACTTAAAGTTCTCAGCTGGCTAGACAGTTACCGTGTTATCTTTCTGATAATGATATTGCAGGTTCGAATCACACTTGCGAAAAATTTATTTTTCTTCATTGAGGAAACGTGGAAGCTTAAATTCGCTATACATGAAAATGAAAATGAATCTAACGATGTAAGATCTCTGTCAGTTACAAGTACGGGGGCACTCACAATTCAAAATTGGTTGGAAACAACCTCTGAGCCATCTGGGAGATCATCGGGAGGGGGAGGTTGCAAATTCAAACCGCCGTAATTGACATTGACTACACACGTCGTTTGGCAAAAAGAACTTCATGTGTAACGGCAAAAAATCGGCAGCTTGCTTATAATCTTAAAGAAAAACCCGCCAACAAGCACAAAATATATCTCCGGCGGTAATTGATTAATCTCGAATATATAATGACCAAAAATTTTGTTGTTGTTGTTGTTGTTTCACTCTCTTTATTAATAAACCTGTAATATTCATGAACATAATTATGGATCAATATGTAATTCGGCTTATGATTTAAGATAAAGATCGTATTGACAAGGTTTAAAGGTAAGCAGTCTGTTTTGGGCTTTTTTAGGTTACGTATATATTAATTTATCTGAAAATTGATAGATATCTAACAAAAACTGAATTATCATAGTAATTTGATATTGACTGCTACATCACGTCTTGCTGTTAGCATCAAAAATTCCGGACCATGACGAGATGAGCGTCATGATTCGGATTTACTCATGCTGAATCCTCGACGTTGTTGCAATCAAGATTGCATATTACATATACATATAAGTGATGGATTCTGACTGCGGTGATGAGGTTGCGGAATTTTCCGACGGAGTGTTAGGCGTAAAATCAGCCAAAAACTGTTTCAACAAAGATGAAGTGAAATTCAACGCTAAATTCACCACGGTTACATATTTACATTTCCCAGCGAATATGATATACCAACGTTGACTCAGGTCAGAAGAGAAAGATCCACCCAAGTTTTCAATGGAAGTGTCGAATTAAACAGTGGTTGTCATCCACAGTCTAGGGTTAAATAATCAACAACATCTCGCCGTGGTACAAGCCCGTAGAAGACAAAATATAAAAGATGTAGAGGCGTTATCATGTATGCAACCCAGTGAGTTCCAGGTCTTCGTGTCGAACCCAAACTGAAATTGTCTATTTCTCACTTGCTGGGAATCATGATTCCTAGTTCATCGCGCATAAAGAAAAATCGGAGATGCTTGTTTGACTTGGTCGTCATTATTGAATCAAAATAATCTTATGGACGAGTGAGAAACTTCGCTTTTGTCAACGATGAAGTTATGACCAAAGGCAATGTGGTATTGTTCCAAGCAGTCAAAGACATCTGCCTGAGCGTATCCTGCGAGTCGTTCCTGATAATTGAAGGTCTTTTCCCTTTTTAATTTGTTTACGAGACGCTGTACGGCATTTGTCAAAGTGAACTAAGTGGTTGTTGCGACTGCCACTTACGCATCTGCTTTTGCAACCGCAGGAGCCGCAGCAAACACTGCTGAGATGACCGCAAGGAAAGAAATATTGTACCATCTTTTTACATTTGTGTCACCTCTGGGTTTGACAATTTTAATGTTACTAAGGTGTTATTTCCTTTGGGTGCATTCGGCTAGGTTGTGATTAGGTCAACCGTAATGATTCATGTCCAGTCAGCTGTGTCGGAAAAAGTCATCATGTGAACTCGCAAACGTTTCGTATTGCGCTCCTTGTTTCGTAATTTGCTACGGGCTGAGGCCAAACTAACTTCGTGATTAGACATTATTATTTGAAAACGTTACAGGTTCAATTACTAGTCTGAGAAATCTTTACTTGTTTTCAACAGGCGGGTCAATAGGTCTCTCGTACGGTCACATGTGCCCTCCAACAACAGCATCTTATCGGAGAGATTCACATCAATGCATCTGTAACCACAGACAGAAATCGCCCATTTATATGTGCATGAAAGTGCGTGTCAATCACAGACTGCTTATCCAGGTCCATGTGTTAACACGAAAAGTAATAAATCGGGTATAATGTAGAAAAGTCGTACTGGGAAATATGGCGACACGTGTCAGTGTTTGTATGCCAATATATATATATATATATATATATATATATATATATATATATATATATATACACGACCAAAGCTTATGAGAAGCAAGTGCGACATAATTGATGATCAAGTCAGGCAAACTTTCTTCAAAGGGTTTCCAATGACTGCTTAATTGCAAAGAAACTTCATAAACTCCTAACTGGTAAAATATAATTTTACTAGCGATCTGTCCACCATTCACGCGAGCTTTAGTCTGCAACGCCAGGAACAAATGTCTTGGTTAATTAATACCTCGCTGGGTAGTTATTTGCCATGAAAACTGTTGAACGTTGGCTTCATGCGAGTCTGAGGTAAACAGGTGATATGATAGTGTTGACGTGCCTCCATAGATGCTACAAACTCGTTTCTACAGCCTTCAAAGAGGTTAGTACAAGTATCCATAATATTAATTTTGTCAGCATAATTTTGCCATAATTAATAACATTAATAGCATTATCATCATGCCAAATTGCATCGTTGTTGTTACCCTTCCGGAATAACATCACTGTGTTTGGATTCGAAAATAAAATCGCGAACATCTCTATAAACCCTAATATATGACTGAGAGGAATCGTACACGAAAACAATGAGGGTCCACGAAGATGTCCTCTACAATTTGCGAATCCAAGATTATAATTATTGTTGACGGAACCCAGCGATAGGCATTCCACGGTGTTGTGGGGCTATGAAAAGCACGCTGGTCAATTTGACATATAAATATACTTTCTATAATCTGTATGGCTGGGTCCATCCACGCAAAAGATCAGAGACGAGACAGCAGATATCGCGTAATCATCGCTGTATCGGGATAGTCCGATAATCGCTTTGGCAATGTCAACATTGTCGATAATGACTTTGATTTCTTTTCCATCCATGAGATATCATGCGCTCCTGAACAACGCTGAAATGTCGTTGTTGAGAAATTCAAACTTTATTAGATTTTACTAGCCGGAACTGGCATAGTTGCTGTTGATGGTGACTTCCCGCAGTATTCGAATCATTAATCGTCGAAGTCGATCTCGAATAGATTGAACCGCCTGGAATCCTAGATTTTTCACCCGATTCACAGCAACGTATTTGATGCTCTTAACGATTCGCATTGCAACTTGCAAAGCGATTGGTGCAGCACGTGAAGCGAGATCCGCAAGAATCTTTGACGATTCTGTGAATAATCCACGACTAACATCGCTAAGACCATTTCTATAATATACCACAGAAAAGCACTGGGGGAATCCAAACAAAATGTAATACTGTGATGCAATACTTGTGGAAACTCTGCTTCCTAACTATAAAACTGCCATTGATAACGTCGCATGTTAAATTAAGCTTATTTTGTAGAGATCTTAATAATATGTCGCGCCATATTATATCCCATGCGTAAGAATCGATTGTCCTAAGAAATCTCTACTGATCAACCGTGAACTGTTCTTAGCTAAGACTGCTTAATTTCAACCATATACTGTGGAGATTCAATCGAGATAACAGACGTGAGTGTGGGCTCATGTATATGTCTATAGATCTCGGAATCTTTACCCGTCCCCAATGAAATTATATGTAGGATTTCATGATTGATTGATATAATATCGAAAGAACCATCAAGAAGTTCAACAGTATCCTAGGTTGAGCCATCATTCCCTGGAAGCATGAACGTGTGATTCACGGGAAGACAACCAAACAGTCACGATCGAATATTTGGCTAGGTGGTATAAACAATCAATGACATTAGTGCAGTCTCAGTTGTGCACGATTTCCGTGCAGTGATTGGTGGAGAACGTCACAAAATTCTGGTTTCGTTGAGGATATTTCAATCATCGAGGTGACAATCTGATTTTTAGTTGCAGCAACACGCCGCATCGCAGCATTGATTTCACGTAATATAGGAAAACATCGGAATTCATCATCGTGTTATATACATCACTGATGTCTTCAGTGAGTCCATGCATCAAGAAGCAATACGTTTCCAGGTCCATAATATCGTTGGTGAACAATCGCTGACAAATTACTGCGGCCTCATTTATGACTTTTGGTGCCTTGATAACTGCGCGAACCGACTCCTCTAGCGTTTCCAATCGTTCCACTACATAAATAACATGTTGGCCTACAGAAACGCATTCGAACCCAGTAGTTTTGAACCTTGTGTGACCTCGCCGTCCACGATGAGGCTCTTTCTCCTCAAAGCCTCTTCCAAGAGTTTGCTGTTTTTGGGGTCCAGGTGAACGTTTGTATTTTTGTATGTATTCGTACCACAATTTCTTGCCTTGTTCAGCGCCACTGATCATAGATTCATTATGTTTTTGTTTTGTTTTTTAAATGAGTCCACTTCAGACAGGTCGTTTTTGTGTTCACAGTAAACTCCTAAAATACCATTTTAGGCCATTCAGCGTCAATGTATATTATACCCTCCGTGGAATTTTTAAAAGGTATTCTTTCCAAACGATAGGTCTGAAAACCAAGGAGCCACTGACAATATTCTTCTACAAAAAAAACTGAGACGCTGTTTAAATCATTGATTTATATTTGGTTGGTTCTTCGATTGGAAGATTCTTAATTGCCTTTGTGACTTTTTGTCGAGTACGTGAGTACCTTTTGTAACCACACCAACGTCCTCACTCATTTCTTCGATGTCGCCTCTGGACGTATCTGGACCTTCTAGAAATTTATCAAACGCGTCTGGTTCGTGATAATAGTCTCTAAGGATGCCCTTGTGGATTTTATAATATCTTTTGTACGTTGGGCTATTTTATTAATGGACCGGTTTATCTTCTATTCCCGTTAGCGCTGCCAACTGTTTTATGGCTGCACCTCTTACTTTCTTATTCTCAACACGTTCCACAGTTTCTGCATTCTTGGCTGCAATTTTTTCTGTTGATTTGATCAGCGGTGCACTTATGTTCGAAGCCCGTTGTGAGGACTTCCCATGTAGTTTAAGATACCTTTGAGGCGTTTGCGTGCATCCATGTACTCGCATACAAGTACCAGTTGATCGTGCTGGCAACAGTCTCTGCTAAGAAATTGCTGCTAGATTTCATCATTGTATATGTTTATCACAGTTACTAAATTGTTGTATCATACACTTGCACGAGACACGTTCGTGTGACACACATTCAGATCCAAACCCGCTCGATACTTGCTTGGTTCACGGGCCTAGTAAATAATGAAGACACTATAAAGGTCCTCGATGACCTCAGCAAACTTAGTCTGAAACTCATCCCCGAGTAGTCGGTGGCACACCAAGTCCAATGAATGTTTGGAAGGCCGTACACGTCAATGCCGCGAAATATCATCAACATGTTACAGTGGCAATGAATTACTATAGGCACGTGTGCGAATCGTTGTGTGGCATAGATTGCGTCTGCGTTTTATGTCGACCTCTGCAAAATATTCTCGCTGGGTTGTCTTCATGTTCAAGCATCACATCGCCATACACGTCAAGATTATCCTAACTTGAATCAAGGTCGTCAGTGGTAGGAGCTTCATCGATTGTGGAAAAGAACTAATTGGCGCACGATTTACTTCTTGGTGATGACCGAAGCTCTACCGTAAAATCTCCGAATACATCATAACACGGTTGATCGGTCGCCGACGATGCTATTATGTACAACCAATCATACCTTAACCATCTCAAAATCAGATTCAAAAACAAAGGGCCAATAACCAACGCGCGAACTGAGTTTAGAAACACGTCACCCTGATTGATGCTTTAGGCTTGAGCAGAGAAGTCAATGACGGTAAAAACATGATTGATTTTTCTCTTTCGCGATGCCATGTTGAATGTTAATCGTTGTATAACAGTTGCATAATACAATTGTTGTATATGACACAAGCATGTCTTCAGATTGTGTGCGATGCCACATGAATGCCCGTACTGCACATCCAAAGTGCTAAATTACCCCAGGGCAGTTTTCAAAGAGACCAGACTGTATCCAATCGAAACTGAGATTCAAATGGAGGACGTAGTCTCAATAAACAATTTGTTCAAACCATAAAAAAAACATGTCTTTCTTCTTTCACGTTTATAATTAGATACAAATTTGAAGGTCGGGGTAAAAAAATGAATCAATAGGAAACATAGGTCATCACAAATATAAATTACTTTGAAAATTGGTCTTAGAGTACACATTCAGGAATCATATTTTCTCGAAGTTATGTGTGTGTGGGGGGGGGGGGTGTCTTTAGACGGGGAAACCGTAACGTACGTCTAAACTTTACCCACTTTCAACGCGACATTCCACCTTTTGACATTGAACGCAATCGTAATTTCACGATGTTTCAATACTTTGAACTGGACAAATGGAAACAAAAACAAGAAAGTACAAGTAAAATTTTATGAAAACTTAAAACACAGATCTCTTCGAAGCGTCGCCCCTGCTTTTAGCTGCTAGCATCAATAATGAAAAATTTGCACAAATCTATTATGAACTGACCCTTATAAAGTGTCCGATTTATCTGCGCAAACAATATAAAATCTATCACAGACTGAAAAGTGTGTTAATGGAGAAATAATATCGATCTGTTGTAAGAAAATCATGGTTAGTTTTCTGTTAGAGCATGCATTTTGCTTTGAAACTTGTTTTCTACGTGCCCGCCGATCACAAAGCGCTGCCTAACATGCATGCACGGGATGCGGAAAGGACATAAGTTAGCAACGATAAATATAGGTTTTTATCATGTACACTGCGTTTTTGCGTGCATAAGAGAAGGGCACACTATTCTGATATTATAACACGACTTTGTGTTTCTACAAGGTGCCATTCTATTTACCTATTTCCTGCCTGGTACACCAATATTACTATTATGGTATACCTTTCCAAAAAGCTGAGAGATAGTTCAATAAGGAGGTACTCTTTTTCTTTAGGAAATAAAAACAGCCTCATAATGCCCGTATATACAAACACAATGTAGCATTAGAATCCATTTCCTTGTCACTATGATGAAGTAATAATGAAAAATAACATAAAACAAAAGTAAATCATATTTATATTTACATCTCATTTATAGCTTTCAATGAATTATAGTACTATATGTTTGATTATAGGGAGTCGGTGTTGGAAGATATTTATCAACCTAATTCCTGGAGCAGATGTCATACTGTGCAATATTCGCCAGTCTTTATGAAGTTAGTTGTGTAATGTATATTTAATGTATATTGTGCACCTGACTTTTATCAGGATTGTAAGTAACCAAGATCTTTACATTGCCAAACTTCAAGGTCAGTCTTAATTGCAATAA
>JAECUM010040149.1:0-19479 GCA_016617855.1 Megalonaias nervosa | reverse complement strand
TGAATCCGGGTTCGAATCCCGATGAAATTCCAATATGGAGGCGATGACGTCAGATGATGTCTGTACTGATGGCAACATATCCTCGTTGAATCACAGTTTAAAATGTTTCCGTTTTAGAATTCCAGAATAAATTTCCATTGAATTTCTTTCTCCCAGAACGTTTATAAATATGAAGCACTTGTTTAGTTTTCTAGAGAATAAATTATTAAATTCCAAGAAACAGATGAACTTCAAAAACAAACTTGGGGTGCCCCGAGTGGCCGAGTGGTCTAAAGCGCTGACCGTTACGGATCACTGCCATCTCACCTCTGTCTGCGTGAGTTCGAGTCCAGGCTCGGCTAACGTGGGTACGTGAGAAAGCTTGCAAGTAGCTTCTCGTGGGTCGGTGGTTCTTCCCGGGGTTTTCCAGGGTTCTTCCTCCACCATTAATACTGGCCACCATGTATAGCCTATCTTGTGCTGAAAAATGGCGTTAAACCCTATAACAACAACAACAACAAAAAACAAACTGGCTTCAACAATAGAAACACCTTCTACCTTCAAGGTGTAGACATACGACTGACTGAAAAGCTCTGAGAATGAGTATTAAACCCAACTAAAACGTCATTTCATTCCCGCATGATGGGTCACGTGGTCTCTTAACATTGAACAGCGCAATAAAAAAGTGCCATTTATCACGTATGCAAGAATAGCCTTATCTAAGAATCAAATTCTCACACTAGAAATAAAAAAAAGAAAGGCTGTTACAATTCAGCTAACACGTGGGCCGAAATGACCTTGGCAATAGCAAATCGTCTTCACTCGATGTTTACAAGATCTATGAACCAGAGTGAGCTAAACATAGTACTGAAGAAATTTTATAATCTAATCAGGTCAAGCCAATTTTAGGAAAAGAGATTCAAATCCAGTGAAAATTATCATTACAATAAAATGTAATGAAACAAAAATAAAATTAAAACAAATTTAAAACTAACACACAAGCAATTTAATTATATATACGTAACACTTCCCCCATAAAGAAAAGGAAAGATTTATATAATAAAGCTTTCTTTTTACCATTTGTAAATTATACATGAGGTAAAACAAAATTACATAAGAAAACTCTTATGAATTATACAAAGTGTACATGAAATAGTATTTATATACACGGGAAAGTGCATCTGTAGTCAAATTGTCTTTTCCTTTGATGTGCCTGATGTTAAGATTATATTCTTGCAAAAACAAACTCCACCTTAATAATTTTTAATTTTTGTTTTTCATCTTGTCGATGAAAGTAAGGGGGTTGTGATCACTATACACAAGAACCGGAGAAGGAGCTGAGCTAATATAAACTTCAAAATGATGTAATGCCAATATTAAAGCCAAACATTCCTTCTCGATTGTTGAGTAATTCCTTTGGTGCTTATTTAATTTCTTAGAGAAATAGCACACTGGATGATCAACACCATTTCTATCTTCTTGAATCAATACTGCTCCAACCCCAACATCACTTGCATCCACAGATAATTTAAAAGACTCATTGAAATTTGGAGCTGTAAGAACCGGCGCACTTTTGAGTATGGCTTTTAACCTATCAAAAGCCTCCCGACATTCTTCAGTCCAAAGAAACTTGTTTTTCTTACTCAACAAGTTTGTCAGAGGTTCAGCAAAATTAAAAAAATTGGAACAAAACTTTCGATAGTATCCGGCCATACCCAAAAATTGCAGCAGTTGCTTTCTACTGACAGGGAATTCAGAGATAGCCTTGACCTTAGCATCTATAGGTTTAACTTGACCATGTCCCACAATATGTCCTAGAAAAGTTACACAAACACGGCAGAACTCACTTTTAGATAAATTGGTTGTCAAAAATTTGCATCAGTGAGTCTTTCAAAGAATTTCCGAGTCGTAGCTAGATGTTCTTTCCATGTGTCGTTGTAGATAATGACATCATCGATGTTAGCATCACAATTATTTAGACCAGAGGTAATCATGTTCATCAATCGTTGAAACGTACTTGGGGAACCGTTCATCCCAAACGGCATTACTTTATATTGATAAAGTCCATCTGGAGTCACAAATGCCGAAATTTCCCTTGCCCTTTCCGTTAGTGGAATTTGCCAGAATCCTTTCAGAAGGTCAAATTTGGTGACGTACTTAGCATTTCCAATTTTATCGATACAGTCATCGATTCTCGGTAATGGAAATGAATCTGTTTTTGTCACACTGTTCAACTTCCTATAATCAGTGCACATATGGAAAGTTTTATCCGGTTTCGGAACAAGTATACATGGTGAACTCCAGTCACTTTTACTGGGCTCTATGAAATCGTTCTCCAGCAAATAGTGAATTTCCTTTTTCAAGTATTCCTGTCTGAGATGGTTTATCCTGTATGGGTGTTGTTTCACACGTTTTGAATTTACAATTTCAACATCATGAAAAATTTTGTTTGTCCTTGTAGGAATATCTGGAAACAAGTGCTCATCTTCGAATAATAACTGTTTAAGTTCATTTCTTTCTTGTTGTTGCAAATGTAGAAGATTCTGGTCCAGATTTTTCATAATTTCGGAATTCTGAAGATTTGTTGTTCCAAGATCAACAGAGTCCAATTGAATTTCTTCACTTAAATCCTCAGTTGGTGAGACAGGTACAACTAAATTAACTGCATAATTTACTTGGCTATCTCTTTCAATATACTAGTACTCCTATAATTGATTTAGATCTAAGTACTATTATTATAATTTAACTCATTCATTTTCTTCTTAACTTTGTAAGGGCCGTAAAACCTAATTTGAAGAAAATTTTGAAGAATGAGCAAGAGAGAATGAACAAGACACAAAACTTCTCTCAATTAAAGTTCTCTGAAACTATAATTTCACTTTTGACTTGAATTGCAGAGTGCCAAATTCAAGCATAACAAGTTGGAAAATCCCAGACATAAAATTTGACCTTTGACCAGATTGAACAGATTTAGGAAGGCCAAATTGAGTAAAAGACTTTATCAAAGCTTTTATTATGGTTTTTGTTTTAATATTCCTCAAAGGAATTGCCTCTGGGAATCTTGTTGACGCACAAATAATGGTCAACAAATATTGGTTGCCTGACTTGGTCTTAGGTAAGGGACCAACACAGTCTACCATAATTCTGCTAAATGGTTCGTCAAATGCAGGAATAGCTTGCAGATGAGCATTAGGTATCTTCTGATTGGGTTTTCCTACCATTTGACAAGTATGACACGATCTACAAAATTTACAAACATCACTTTTGATTTTGGCCAATAAAAGTGAGTCAAGAACTTATGATAAGTTTAATTTATCCCTAAATGACCAGGCAGAGGAGTTTCATGAACCAAACTAAGTATTTCCTGTTTGTAGGATTTTGGAACTACAATCTGATAATTCACTGACCACTCGTCACTAGCAGTACCTCGGGAGGTCTCCATTTTCTCATAAGAATTCCATTTTTAATGAAATAACAGACAGGTACTTCAGTGGCTTCAGTTTTACTAATGGCCCTCTGAAACAAACAGCAGATCTCAGGATCTTTTTCCTGTTCGACGACAAGTGATTGTCGTTTATAACCCTTATTAGATAAAAGAGATTGAGTATTTAAAAGAGGATCACTGTGATCAATACCTATTGATTGATCCAAATTAGGAGTGAAAGTGACCTCATCAAAAGCCTGACCAATATACGTGTCAGCTAAAGGAACATTTTCCTTATCAAAATCATTCTCAAGAGCTTTCTTTGACATAGCTCTAGTAACTGCACAAGCTGGGTATAAATCAGAGTATTCTGTTTCAATAGGATCAACTTTCTATTCTAAAGAAGGCTTGTCATTTACAAGTGGATTAATCACAAGCATGTCTGCAGCTAGGTCGTTGCCTAGTAACAAATGAATGCCCTCAACGCTTAAAGTAGAGACTATACTGACTGTCATAGGTCCTGAAACCAAGTCTGATGACAAATGTACAGAATGGAGAGGAACATTAACAAAGCCGCACTCTACTCCATGAATGAGAACACTCTCATTGGAACAGGACTTCTCAGAAAAAGGCAAAGTACCTGATAATAAAAGACTCTGAGAAGCTCCTGTATCCCTTATATATATATATATAACGTGGCAATATCAAGTCTTCAGTCAAGAGCCCGATGAGCACAAAATAGGTATTCTGAGCTTACTATAATAAAATTTCAAATTCACAACACTGACCTTTATGTAGCGTCCGGTAAAATTCTCAGTGATCAGGAAGATGCCAAATTCTATGCTAAACAGAATTTCAGAGGTTATCACAGGTTGGGTCTGCAAGTGCAGTGCCATTATTTGATCTTGAATGTCATTCACGTCAAAGTGTGATACTACGCAAAAGAACTGTCAGATTTTCGTGATGCCAAAGACGATTTCGCCGTTGACGATACCGTTTACGTGTATTCCACTACGGTATTTAGAGACTGAGAGACATCGGCAAGTCTATGATGGTCGAGTGAATGATGCGCGTGCTGCATCTATTTTATCTCTTAGTCACCAGAATAGAGGTACTTCTCAAAACAGAATTTATAGCTAGCAGAATGGACGGTGAATGGGTTGTCCGAAACAAAATGGATCCAGTACGGATGGAACGACGTGACAGTGCGTCTGTTGTCTCGATAACATCTCGGACTCCCCCTGGGATTCTTACTGGTATATACTACAATAATGCATTCCCGGTTACCGCTGTGATATATGGAGTTATTTTATGAATAACCCCAATGAGATTTTACTGGTCCCTATGAAAATCGGTGAAGTAAACTGTGTGGCAGCACGTGTGAACGAGTATTTTACATATTTTCCACGTGGATTTAGTCTTTCTGTGCAACGACGTGCGAAGATATCTCAGTGGGAATACAATGTCAGAAAAGTAGATGCTGAACTCTGTGATGTTGCCGCCCTGGAAGGGTCATTGAAGACGCCAATTATCATCACAACGAGAATCGGAGAAGCTATTCATGACACAGGAAAATACAGATGCAGATTCTCTCAGTCAACCGAGACAACACCAATGTGTTATTTGTGTTTAACCCGGTAGAAGGACCCATGCTCAGCAATATTTATTCAAATGGTGTTCCGGAGACATGGATTTCAAAAGCCTTTTCAAATATTTTTCTCAAATGCACAAGCAACCTCACTCGGGTTTGTTACCATTTCGATGTCAACGCTATTTGGATACTGGATTGGCATTGATAAAAAAAAGTACATGTGACTTTTTACAGCGACTTAAAAATGTACTTTGCAAATATAATGAATATAACACAATGACTAGCGCAAGAGGATCCGGCAACGCTACAACGATATGTAGCAATGCGTGATGCTGTACGCGAGCAATTACAATCGTGTCATTCAGCGAGGGATGATCTCACTGCGCGAATTCAACAAACATTTGCCCCGTCAATTATGCCGTCTAACGAAATCGCCACGGAAAGATGAACCACTAAAGGGTCTTTTGTGGAACATTGAAGGAACCATAAGCTCTGCATCAGTCATTCCAGAACAAATCAAAAAAGCCATTTTGTAGCAACAGAAGGCGCAGAAACCGTCGCGAAGGAAGCATGTGAAGAAGTCGGTGATATCGCTGACAAGCTTGCGTATGAAGAACCGCCAGAGCATGGATCAGAACTACCAACAGTTATACGACTTTTTAACGAGAAGACCGGACAGAAAAGTTTTGAGAAGGCCGCCAGGTTTTCCGCGAGTGAGCATGGCCACAGAGGTAAACATTTACTGCAGCGAGAAGATCCGAGATCAAAGGGATTATTGAGAGGCTCACGGTCTCAGTAAGGTAAATGATGATGACCCCAGCTGTATAAAAGTTTTAGTAGACGCAGGGATTGGCCCGTCTGATTGAAAGCGCGTTAAATAATCAACTAAACCCACAGCTGAAAATTCGACTAAAAGATTTAAAACTACGACTAAAACACGATTTAACCTCTCAGCGTGACCCTCCCATGGAAACGACCAGGAGCGGCTATAGCCCCCGTCGAGACGACGCTAGTCAAAGCGACAGAGAAGCGACACAGCGGTGTCTTGACAATGTTAATGTGGACATTGATTGATTAGAAACCCACGTGGGGTGTTTAATTGCAGTAAACAATTCAACAAAGCAGCGGGAATCCGTCATAGGTTGTACATGAGGGGGTCATGGACCCACATGTAAACCTCGCACTCATCAACGAGGTGATTGACGACTTGCATAACGACGATGGCGATTAATTTCTGCAATTACACGGCCGTTTTAACAATATAATGGAATCCCACAGTGAATCATAAAAGAATAATTTCACGGCTTGATAGAATAATTGCAAATACCACTCCGAGTACCGCCACGATGGTGTCGGTGTCGACAACGAGGCCGGAATTTGATTTTGTATTTCCCAACGCGATTATGGCGTCGTTCGGTAGTACGCTTGAGATAGCGTTGTCTGAGCTGCGTTGGTATTAAAGTCGACCCAACATCAGATCAGCACAGTTGGTTCGCTACCAGCCCATGACACATTTGATATTTCATGGAAAATGCGAATTAGAGTCGATGGAATCACTGCACCTGAATGACATGCCGTAGCAATTCCCGACGGAAATCGAGGCAATCAATGCTAAATTTCAACTGCGTATAAGCGTATCACAAATATGGCAAAATCCGATGAAATATTCCCCTTTCTCGCAGCAATACCAACGCTGCTGGCTGATGGAAAGCCGCCACCATTTCTATCGCACCAACCGTTGAAACCGTTGCAAAAGCGCTGCGCTTGCCTCTGCATGATTTGCTTGCACTTAAATAACACAAAAAGTAACGGGGTTGGGGTGGGGGTGGGGGTGGCCAGGAGCAAAATAAACAAGAGACTGTGGTCTAACATTAACCGCAAGGGGAAAGCACGTGTAAGGCAAACTGTTACGACTGCGCCGGTGAGGCTGTCAAATTTTGATTTACTTGACGAGGCAGAGAAAAAACGAGCCAAGAATTTCAGAGGTGTTTTATGCACGGTAAATTACCAGATGCGCCACGGACCCATGAAACTGGTCCAGAATTAATCAAGACACATGAAGGTCCCAGTATTCATTGGTCTACTCATTACATTAATCTAAGCAACACCATATAACTTGGTTCTTATTGTCTGGCGCCACAAAGAGAATTTATCAGGTACATCTCCGCGAGTGGAAGCGATACACTACTCTGGGTATCAACGTTGCCAGCACAAACCTCGATAGATCCTCCTATATGTGGGTCAGAAACTATAGCCGCACTTATTGCCGTGACAAACCCGACCAATCTGGTGACCTCTTTGCACAATTAATACGGCACAGCAATTTTTAGAATGCTACCGCCGGCCAGGGTAACTAAAAATTGCTGTATTTGAATAACAATATGACCACAGATATTTACGGACGATCAAACGAGAGGAGAGTGGGCAAACAAACTGCGTTCGTGGAAACATCAAACATTGCCAGACGATTTAGCTGAGTTGGTGGATAACACTGGGGTAGATAAGGACTAACTTGTCGTGTTTCAAAATCAGTTGGCCAGATGAAAACTACGAACGTTAAGGTGACTAACATTATTACTAAAATAGCAAGGCCGGTCGCCGGCGATTTCACCGAAAGCAACGAGACAGGTAAAATTAGAGATTCTGGGATGTCCGGTCCGCTAATCACAGATGAAAGATGAAGTCTTTTTTCCTCGCCTGAGATACAATGCGGGAAAGAACTAAACATGAACAACAACAAAGTTGTTGCTTTGCGTGAGCCAGAACAAGAACAGGACGCGGTGACAAAAATATGTGGACGTCCAAACTGCCATACAGAAATATAATCACGATGAACATTTTAAGGCATTTAACCTTTGACGTAAAAATATCCAGGATGACTTTAAAACCATCGATGATTTTTCTTTAAAGGCCAAGTTATTACAACAAAACTGGCGCCTTTTGATCAGTGGCGGATGGGGTTGGGATGGTTGTAGAAGAGTACATTAACTTCCAGTTGGTTGGGCTAGGTCAAATGAATAGGAGTTTTTGAAGCAAAATGATAGTAAGATTCGTCACGTGGGGTATATAGTCGTTATAGACAGTTTTTATAATGAGGGAACTGAGCAATCAGATTCATTCCTATTTTGGAGTCATCTTCATTTCTTGTGTACCTGTTGTAAGCCTGCAGACGTGTTTTTTGTTGTACTTAGATATTATTCGAGAGGAAAAACATTTGTTTGGATTGTTAATTGGAAATATAAAGTACTCATTATTTGTATTATAATATTATTCTGGAACTGTTGTGAATTATTCGAAGGAGTTTTGGACGACGCCATCGTGACCACGTCACAGTTCTTGGCGGACCAGTACATTTCTGGTTTGAAAATTTATATGGAACTTTTCTTTCTGTAGGACTTTTGTAGAACTTTGTCAAAATTATTTTGGATTCACTTCATAATACAGTAAGTTATTCTCAAGTTTTACTTCGTAATATTGAAAATTAAATTATTTATTAAGTTTTACAAAATATGCTGGTTTTGCTACTTTCTGTTACTCAACTTGTGACCACAGAGTTGGGTGCTATCTATAAATCAATAATTGTTTCTGCGACGACCATCGATGAATTGTTTGGAAACCCCAATTAAATTCCACTGAAACTTATATTGCCAAGAAACTACCCTCGCTAGAAACAGCAGAAATACCTCATCAGCAGAATAACATTAAATCGTTACGATCTGAGAAATATATATTGAATGGATGTGTATTGACACGATTTTAAACATATTTGGTGCCGATAGAGAAGATAAACCAGTCAATGATAAACTTATTGATATTGCCACGTTACTACCAATGCGGGAAACACCGGCTAAATCAGCGCGCGATAACATTAACTTGTTACGAACTGATCGAGGTCAAACCAAGTCTTAAATCAGAAAAATTCGGGATGAAGTTGGTGAAGTGCCCCCTCGTGAGTTTAAAAAAGAAGATTTGCAAAAGCAGAACCAAGATAAACTCCTCTGTTGTGGCGTGTACACAACTCCAGATGGTTTTTATGTTATGAATCTGGTGATCGGGTTAGTGGCAACCCACTGACTCATCAAATAGCTGCGCTGAAGACACGCCCCGATTTGTCTATAAGAACATTGAACTACATAAGTGACGGTATACAAGTGGCCATTGAAATGATTAATAATTTAAAAACAAACTTTGATCAGCGACTTCCACGTGTGGTTCAGTCTGGAGGGGGATGTGGAGTAGAATAAGAAGATACGCGAACCTTCACCTCTCCCCTGAACAAAATGGTATTTATCGATTTTCATTACATGGTGAGATACAATTCATCGTTAGTGTCCAACGCTCCCTCCCCCCCCCCCCCATGGACCGGGTACATCCGTTGAACCCACTGGAGGATTAATAAAACTTGACAAAGACTTTTGAACAGTCGGAAAGGGAAAGTAGTTCCGTTAAATACTGTTTTTAACTTAGTCTCGGATGAACAAAATATACCTGAAGCAGCCGATATTGACTGTATTCAACTTTTATTCATAATCGCATAATTGACACGGCACTCCAACTACAGGTCAATAATTAGAATGTCAGCGTAAGAATATATAGAATCTACGTTGGGGTTTGGACCGAGACAAGGAAATCCCAGTCAAGGGGAGACATATAATGTAACCTCGCGACTGGGATTTCCTTGTCTCGGTCCAAATCCCAGCATAGATTCTTTTTCTCACCCAATATTTTCCTTTAAAGTAAGAAAGAATTCCTAACTTGTGCAATATAGTTCACGCGCAAATGTTTACATGCGGTGCATTAATACAAATATGTTAATGAGGACAGTGGCGTGACAGTGTCATCCGAAATACACAGTTTATACGCGTGAGCAAAGAAAAATAACAACATAAAACGTCTCATAGTAATGAAGTATTATCACATTTAATATATAGATGTTGTATGAAATTAACAATAAATGATGAATATTTGTTACAAGAAACTGTTTCATTTTCATCAGTTCCAATTTTGAAAAGTTATATTGTAAATAATGAAACGATACTGGGTACTCAGCTCTACTGTAGTTATACTTAGTACAAATTGTGACGAAGAGTTAACGTGTTGCATTAGATTATTCATGGGTAATTAGAGATCTGTGTCACTATCATATATAACTCTCCTTTTCTTTGGAGGAGGTGAAACTGTTTGTGACATACTTGTGTTGTCCTTAATATTGATTGTAAAATTACCCCCGTGTATAAAAGACTCTCGAAATACGAACCCTAGCGGATAACCATGTGCTAAACTTTCAAGTCCACGGATTCTTTGAAAATTTATTTTTCTGTCCTGGAAATATGGCAAGTGCAACAGTGAAATTTGCTTATGGATTAATGTGTTGACGGATAAATGATTCCTTCTGGCTGGTAAGTGCATTATTTGTCATTAAATATTGTAGGTATATTTTTGATTCAACTGGGGCACAATGGAGATGCTTAACAAAATTAGAATAAAGCATGTTTAACATAACTCATTTCTGGCTATTACTAAGTTTTCTGTAGTTGTTAAGAGAGTTGGGTGGCTATGAAGTGTATAGGTCTATAGTCTATGTGCATATATCAGTGTTTTCTGTCATAGTTTATTTCACACAGCATTGAGAATTTTATCCTATCTGTAGCACAGTAAATTTTCAGGTCAGCGTCATTAAATGTAGCTACCAGTATATAACTTGTTTCACACGAAGTATGCAAAACTAGTTAGGTAGCTTTAGCTACATTTAATGACGCTGACCTGAAAATGTACTGAGCTAGGCCTGCATAGTTCTGAGCGCGTAGTCACCTTGACTGAGACGACTGGTCTGAGGTGACTAGACTGAGATAAGAAAAGTAAGGTTAGCAAAACAGCTAGATTTCTCTGTCGCATGGGCGAGAAATAATGGACCCTCACTAGTATAGCTGTAATAAAATCAACGGCGTAGAGACGCAATTACGAACAGAATTCGACAAACGCCAACGAATACTTCAACGATATAAACGTGCAAGTGGAATCATTGACGTCGCATGTGGTATAGCTTCTGCGGCCAAGGTGGGGTTTGGTGTAACTGGAATATCCACCACCTTGACGGTCGTGGGGATCCTTGTTGGAATAGCAGCTACCTCTGTATCGATTATCGCTGGAGCAGTTAGCGCTGGTGATGAAATATTGACAACGATACTTCATGCAAAACTGAGTCGTCATCTCGCGATCATGACAGCGGCGGAAAGTTGTTTATGAAGGATTACAAAATTGTATTCGAAGCCATTGACGACTCCACGCTGACCACCGATGGATGCGCCGCTGTTTTGGCAGAGCTAGGCAACTTCAACTCACAAAGTATAAAATAAGGACGTCAGAAGAATATAAAAAAAACATTTTGTTGTAATCAAGCCGAAAAGATAATAATTACTGTTATTATCAAGTAATTGTTTGCTGTAAAATGGTCGCACTATAGTTCAATATTTTCTCTCGTCACAGTTTATTTTAGTGATTTAAGACGTAGTCCATTTACAAATCGTTTCTCATATTTTTGTTACACTTCAGATCGAATTTCGTCAACAATACAAGCAAGTGTAACGAATCCTTTCAAGTCTACGTCGGTCACAGGTATAGATGATTCAATTTCTTTGATAAGTTTACGTTCACGAGGTAGTGTACAACAACCGTTGTTTTTTAGCTGTTGTATTTTATCAAACTTTTGTACTATGTAACCCACGGTTAGATCTGGATGAAGAACAGTGTACCTTTCCTCGAGTTTTGATATCTCATAGAGTATCAAATTTATTATCTCAACGCCCATGTTTATGTGAGATTTATTTTTAAAATGATGTTACAAAGGGAGATAGTAACGCACAGGTGCTTAATTAACAGTACACCTTGAGATTACAGACACACATGACATATTAAGCTGTAACCTCCTTCATCACCCTCATCACAACTGACTACCTTCACCACGCTCATCAAAACTATCTGGTAATACCCTCACCGATGCTCATCACAACCATCAGGTAATACCTACCTTCCACCATGCCTAAGCAAACTAACTCACCCGACCATGCTCAAGCAAACTAACCCCCTTTATTATACTCAAGCAAATTACCCCCTCCATGATAAAGCAAACTACCCCCCTTCACCACGCTCAAGTAAACTAAATCCCTTTGAAATGCTCAAGCAAACTAACCCCCTTCACCACGCTCAAGCAAGCTAACTCCTTTCACCATGCTCAAGCAAACTAAACCCCTTCACCACGCTCAAGTAAACTAAATCCCTTTGTAATGCTCAAGCAAACTAACCCCCTTCACCACGCTCAAGGAAGCTAACTCCCTTCACCACGCTCAAGCAAACTAACTTCTTTCATCACGCTCAAGCAAGCTAATCCCCATCACCACGCTCAAGCAAACTAATTCCCTTTGATATGCTCAAGCAAACTAATATCTGGTGGTGTAATTAACATAACCGATACATTTGTCAAAGTTGACTTTCTATGACCAGACTGATCGATGTAATCCTATGCCAGTTACCTCAAGCTGACGTGTCATAATCAATAACGCAAGCGGGTGCATTCGGTAAGCCTGATGTTTTGTCCTTCCTGATATAACCAACACACACGACATATACGTGTCAGAATCCCAGCGGGGCGCGGGGGTGGGGGTGCGTCCGATATAGAAACGTTTACACAACCTGCCTCACCTCGCTGCTGCCTTCCACAGCGCCTAAGAAGAGTAAAAAATAGTAGAGCAAGGTGCTCCTCCACCCCCACCCCCATCCCTGCTGCTATATATTTAGATTGGGATAGGATATTTATTTTGTCGCCAGTTAAAACCAATTCTTATTCACGTGAATCATTTTCAAACGGTGTTCATTAGCTGTTGCCATTTACTAAAAAGAAATATCACAACTCGCAAGTAAACGATTTTGAGGTATACAGTTATATTTTGTGCCATTTTGTACATTTCAAGTGATAGCTTTTGTATTTGTTTTCAGGACTGGAAGGGGAGTGAGAAACTGGCTGTTTTCTTCAGTCTTACCAATATTGTAGAATTGCCCATTTTGTTCACAGCCGCACTGAGGACAACATTTGCCTACTACATACATGGGATGTTCACATTCTAGGCAGGGCATCGTGGCACACACACGTTGGCCATCTTCTGCGCAAAAGCAGTTCGTCTCGCACGGATTATCACTCTGCATTTCATCTCCTGTGTAAAAATAAAAGATTTGTGTGAAAGTGTACAACTGGTGTGAAACCAGCTCAAGCGCTTTTGGAATCAACAGATTCTTTACTCAATTGCACAAAGCTACATAGGACGATCACAAAAGAAGAAAAGAACTAAACACACAAAGGAATTACGTGCTTCTGTTATGCTATTGTCTCGTGTGTGTAAATGTCCTTGTTTGCCCTTGAAAATGGAATCAGTACTTTTAAGGTTAAGTCTTACCAAATTATACAATACTCATTTTGCAGTTTCTACACCTGATTTTGTGCTGAATACCTTTGTAATTATTTTATCTATGAAACCTGGAAGATTTTCAAACCGGAGCCTTAAATACAGCTGCGAGGATTAAGTATTTAGCATTTTTCCGGCCATTTTGGTTTAAGGAAAGGATGATGGGATCCGAATATACTTTTTCGAATTGACATGAAATCAATTTTTTTTCGTACCGGAAATGTAATGTAAATATAAATGTTTAACATATAATTAGTCTATAATTTTACACAAGAATATTCGAATAAAACGTTATTCCTATGCTTTATCATTGGTTGGTCTTGCTTAGTAAGGAGATCCAGTTTACTGCCTAATGTAAAGCAGATGAATAATAAAACACAGAAAATAGCTGCTACTAAATTTTTAACACCTGTTACTGGAGATATATAAAGCTCCTCGGTTTATTTTCTTTCTCGAATTTAATATATTTATATTGCCGCACATCACTTTTAAGTGCTACAAGATCGATTTATTGACCCTCGTAATGCAGTATGCATTCGGATGTATTACATATGTTAATTAAATATATTGTCGCTTCAATTAACATTTAATATATAGGATATTGAAAAATTAACACTTTTAAAAGAAATTATCATCACTCGTCTAAGTGTAACACTTTATATAGTTGCGTACTACAAATAATTGTATATACTGAATATGTTTTACTTCAGCCCAATTTTTGAAGTGGAATGGCTTTAAAAAATTTGAGTAAATAAAGTTTCTCTTTTGAAGCTGGTAAAACCTTCAGTTTTCCTATATGTGTCTCAAGAAGGAAAACGGTTCGATCTTGCGGTCAAAAGAAAATTCATAGTGATTCAATTAAAATGTTTTCAGTCATACTGCATAACAAATTTGCGTACCCAATGTTTTTTTTTTTTTTTACTTGATTCAAATGCAACAGATTTTATAGATGTAACCTTGATTGCGTGACTCAAAATGGTAACAACATATTTTGTAAACGTGTTGCAATAGCGGGAATGTAGATAAACATTTTATTGCTAACATAATAAAAACATTTCAGTCTCAAGACTAGCTCCATTAGACCAAAGTTGTTTTAGCATGGTTTGCTGAAAAGAAATTATTATTGTGGCCACTCTGGGCTGTAGAAAACGTGTTGAATATAGCAGGAATACACCCTGAATGTCAAGTTAAGCTTCTGTTTCTCTTCCTTATATATATATATATATATATATATATATATATATATATATATATATATATATATATATATATATATATATATATATATATATATATATATAAAGAATACAAATCATATGGCGAATAACAGTCCTTTCAAGTGCACTGGATCCAGCAAGGGATCACGTGTGTCTGGGATTGATTAATATAAATGCAATAAACTGACAACGAATAGTGCAAGACTAGTATCTAACTAGCCCGAGCGCTTTCAACTCTTAATGAGTCTTTTTCGAAGGCAAATACAAACCATAGACAAAACAAACAAATAAAACAGAAAAACTGTTGTGTTTGCAAAACTTTACATCACTGTTTCTACAGGAATTAAACCTTTAAATTTATTATGTTTCAACTAGTTTATTTCAATTTGTTGCGGATGCTGGAAAATATATTTGTGTGTGTGTGTGTGTGTGTGTGTGTGTGTGTGTGTGTGTGTGTGTGTGAGAGAGAGAGAGAGAGAGAGAGAGAGAGAGAGAGAGAGAGAGAGAGAGATTTGGATTTTTAACGTAGCTTTAACAATTTTTCAGTCATACCGCTACGATGTCTGCAGTGTGGCAGTTTATAGTGATGTCTAGCACTGGGGCATCATGCCGCAGACATGTAGCATGATGTCCCACCCAGTCACATTATCCTGACACCAGGCCAACCAGTCCTAACACTAACCTCTTAATGCTGAGCGCCAAGCAAGGCAGCTGTTAGCACCATTTTTGTAAGTCTTCGGTATGACTCAGCCAGGGTTCGAACCCACGACCTCCCTTATCCGAAGAGGACGCTCTAACCACTAAGTCACCGGAGCGGTTTGGAAAATATATTTTACTGACCTATAAATCGATGAGCCATAAGATCTGTTATTTTATGTAAAATTTGTATAAGCGCAAATTATATATTCGTAGGTGGAATATGGTGATTAAACGTTCATCCGTTCTTCAGATGATTCAATAGCAAAATACACAATTTAAAATTGAAAAATATTTTAGTTTGGGGTTGGGTCAATCTATAATAAACATCTAATTAAGTTTTTAGAATTTTAAAAACGAATAAATGTTAAAATCCCCTCCCCCAAATCTTGTAATACCGTTAGTTTCAATTTAATGTAGATAAGACAGGATTATCAGACTCTATCGTTGTAGGTACAACCGGTGTTGTTCGTATCTATGTGTGCCTGCAAACAAGCTACGTTTGCTTATGGTTTGATTTGAATGTCTCCGATAGGATACTGACTACAAAAATCGATGTATTTTAACAATATTACCATACTCTGTACCATCCTTGCTAATAATCTCCTCTGCTATCTGCCGACTCACAGTACAGTTTTGGATATTATCCCACTCCGAACCACTGCACGGACATATATGTATATTATAGGTGAGTTGTGTGCACATTGACTAGTTTTTTAACATTTCCAAGCTCTCAAAATTTGGAGATTAGTTCGTGACTATAGTCTACAATCCCATAATATGGAAATGGAAGTGATTAGTATTAAAACACACGTACACAAACATGTTTGACGTTTTAATATTACCAGTGTTGTAGATGACGCCATCTTTCTCACAGCCGCCACACACTGGACAACATTGGCCTTCTATACGGATGGGATTTTCACACGGTGGCCTGGCACAATCCATAACATTACACTCTATTTGGTCGAAGCCTTTACATATGCAATCAACCTCACACGGATTGCTGGACGGCATCAGATCACCTAGTATATAAATGAAACAACAATCAAGATTCAACTTATGAGAAGAGAAGAAAACAATATACCATTTTGTGATAATCGATGAACATTATCCTAAGTACTAAGAATTTACAATCCATGTTAACAAATCAAAGATTTTTCTTTTAGTTTGGTAATGTTTATTTTCTATAAAAATCATAATAATACTAGATTAATGAATGAGCTGAAGCATTACTGCACCAGCGGATGCATGTATAATCTATAATAATTATGTTTCTAGAAAATTTATTCCTGAGCAAAGAATTCTGAAAAAGAAATAGTGGAGAAATCTCACAATACATCTATGCATCACAATGTTTAGAGAGCTTTGACAATTTTGTTTTGTTTTATTTTTCGATTAATCGCATTTTTTTCTCTCTATTATAATTTATATGGATATTCTGGGATATATGCAGGCATATTTATTTAACCATAAAATTATGATACAAATGTCTTAAGCAATAGTTTTATGCTCGTGATTAGAACACAGAATTCGAGAAAGATCTTATAAAAGCTACACAATAAGAGGTCTTGTCATTAAAATCGATCCTTTGGTCACGATATATAATTGTCATCGTCTCCTGCGCAATGCGTACAATGCATTATTTTTTTTCTTATCACAATGAAATTTATGTTCTTACGAACTTTATTGAGATCATGGCTTGGAAGTTTTACGTTCTGAGAGGCGATAATACATTGTGTACATGACAGTACAGGTAACCATAATAAGAACGTACTTTGTACATGACAATATTGGTCACTATAATGAAAACATAATTTCTACATGCGTAGTAAGTACTTGACACTATAATCCAAACTGATGTATTGATTGCATGATAAACAATAGAAATTACATATGTCCAAAATATTACTGCACTGTTTGCTTTGCGATTGCATACCTAGAAAATAAATTTCTCTAAAATATGACTTTACTGTCTGCTGTTCGATCATATCTAGTGACAATGGACACTAATGCACTGCTCATACAAATTCATTCAATGTTCTTTACCTGGTACAGCTACTGTTAGTTTTGATTTTAAAGATTTTTTGCATATCTTTATATTTATATATTTTCCTTCAAAATCCCTTCCTTTCCTTTCAAAGTCTATCCAGCTAGATAACAGAGACCTCGTATAAAAAAATGATCGCGGTCTCGAAGTTGTTACAACGTTCATTCAGACTAAGTGCAAATTGCATATCACACGCTAGATCGGTATTGGCGAGCAGTGCGTTTAACGCAGTACAAACAGGAATCAAATGTAAGGGCGAGATGATTATTAAGATTAGATAACATGTTTTGGTATTCGTCTATCTGCAACTGATATTACTGAAAATGAGTTGACATTAAGATACATTATTACAGGTTGATGATTGCTGAATGAATAGTAGCACGAATGACGTAACTACAAGAACGGCAACTATACTTGTCTTTACAGAAACTATGTTGTGCTTCCGTCGCTGATAAAGAGAGCTATTTGAAACTGAAATAAAACTTTGTTACTTTTAATAAACAAAATGATAAAATGGGTGTGTTTAATAAGATCCTTTTAATGGCATTTTATCGCTTCAAGTATTCTCACAATTGACAAAGCTTGACCCAATAAAAATTACAAACGTGTTTCCTTACCAGGTGCGTAGTATTGGCCATCTGTCCCAAGACACCCAGGTGGAGAGAGTCCTCTGCAGAACATAGGTAGCGCAGCTAGGAATAGTGTCAAACAGTTCTTTGCACGATTAAATCCCATTCTTTATCACAGTTTTGGTTCTAGGGAAATCGGAATGAGGGTCTCACAGTAATATTTTATTAGATTATCCAAAGGGTTTGCACAACAAAAGTCGGTGCAGGGAAAAAGGGAACCTAATATCATTTGTATTATATAGTACCACTTACAATCCAAGCAATCAGTCTTTAAGTTTACAAAACAACAGCTTCAATTTACTTTGTTATATGGTTAAAACGAAACATTTAGTTATTGACAAACTTCTTACAGTTTGCCGTCTACACAGTACCACATTATATGAATACTTTTCACAGAGCAACCACTTTTCAAATCTTGTGGTTGCTAGGAGGCAGGAATTAAAAGGCCTAATTTAATAAAATAAACGTTTGAAGTAACTTGAAAATTTGATAAATTTATGAATTTGATGTAGATAATATAGAGTTGGTAGAATTTCAAGCCTGTCAAGCATACGTTTTGTTAACTGCAGGAAAACTTACTAGTGGAAAATGAATTGACCCACATTAATAAGACTAGAAAGAAGACTGATCACTGATAGATCTTCTGTGTATTCATAATTATCAACCACGCGCTTCCTTTAATTAAAATCAGTGTAAAGAAAATCTAATCAAAGAAATAAGGGATACTCTGTTGAAATAGAGTATAAAGTTACTAAGACCACAGTAAACTCCCATGTTGTACGATATGTCTATATATCTATCTATATACCTACGTTTTCACTGCATAATCAGTATATTAACGCCACTGTATTCAGTTATATCTGGATAGTGGTAACAATAAAGCCAGAGCTTTTATGGACATAATACATCATAATAACTATTTATATACTGGTAAGCAAAAGTTCGGAGAATCCGCCTAACACTGAAAACAGCAAAATAAATTCCATTACCAGGAAATCATACTTCTAGTAATCTACCCGTAGACATTACCAACATGTCTTTTTTAAAAATCTCTCTTTGTCGTTTATATCGGGGATGTTTAAGTAATTACACTCATCACACAAGATGTCAAGTGAGCTGATTTAGATGTTTAAAAATATTATGTAAGAAGCACGAGACATATATAAGTGGAGAAACGTGCGTGCTTATTTTGAGGTCTTTTAAGTAAGTCTAAATAAGCTTTATTCCAATATTGGTCGTTATATTACTTTTCTTTCTTTAGTCATTATATATATATATATATATATATATATATATATATATATATATATATATATATATATATATATATATATCGACTTATATCTTCCAACGGCATCCAACTGATGTTCTCAGTTCACTTCGCTTTAAGTTCAATTTTCTTATTTTATAACCCATCTTGTAAAATGAAACCATAAG